>JASDQU010947390.1:0-28832 GCA_032191745.1 Picea mariana
TGTTTAGCCATTTGATTTAGAAGGATATAGCCTAGCCATTGCTACACTAATTCTTCTTTTTCTGAGTTAGATTTGGAATATAAGTTGAAGAAGGAAGACGTCCTAGGCCTAATTAAGTTTACACCTAGGGTTTTGACCTTTAGGGTTTGAAGAGCCTTGGCTCCACAACACTTTTCAGCCCTAGATTTATGTTTCAAAGCTAGCCGTTTTTGCCAAAGAGTCTTAAGGAAAGAGGGAGGAGCATGAGGCCTAGCTTAAGCTACACCGGAATGAGCCTCCTCCCCTTAGGGTTTTGACTTAGTGGCCCTGCCATTGCAGCACCATTAAGCCTAACTCTCCCGTCCTTAGGTTTAGATCCTTCCAAGCCTTTAGTCTCACTCCTTGACTCCATAATACCTTAGGCACTGGTCTAAAACTTGCAATGTTGAGTCTTTTGTGTTAAAACAATCTTTCTACCTCTCAAAAAATTGAAACCCTAACTAACCCTAGCGACTTACTAACCCTAACTAGCTAGTGACGTCACACCTATTTTGATCTCTTGTTTGGTATAAAACCTTGTGGCCTTGTCATCTAGCAATCGGCATTGATGTGTAGATTATTTTCATTGGCTTAATTTGCAAAACGTCCACTTCCTTGCCTTTCAAAACTAACCTAGAACTAGGGCTGATGTCACCCTTGGTAGTATAGCGACGCAGCAACAATATATATATGAGCACATTTAATGCGTTGTGATAATACAAGGATTTGATTTTGTACTTTGAATGCCAATATCATTTTGTATTTATTGAAGAAGTAATATTATAAACCATTGCCTTTATTGCAATCATTGACTTCGTCAATAATTACATTTGTTATTGCTCATGTATATTAAAGATAGTCATTAGCAAATTGAAGTACTAACCACTGTTTGCACGTTTTAGTTATTTGCCTTGTCTCGCAAACAGGTGCCTTTTTCAGTGGAATACCTTCTCTTTGACTATCTCTCTTGGCAGTAATCTGTGAAAGGGAAAACCTACTTTGACCTCTTGAACCTCAAACCCTTGATCTTTTCTCTTTCAGCACCCCAGATTACTAGGGACGTCTCCCTTGGGATTAGCCACCCTAAATAGAAAGATCTTCCCATCGAGGTGACAGTGGGTGGGGAAGCTCCTGTTTCGCCAGTTTGGTCCCTATCTTCCAGCTACTTGACCTAAACTACAAACTGAGCGATAACAATAACCAACTTAGAATGATAATAGAGTTGTGTATCAAGTTGATTAAGGTAAATTCCAGATTTAAGTTAAGAGTTCTTTTAGGCAAGTTTGGGGGGTTTTATGAGATGATTATCAAGTGTTTTTGTTCCCAAAACATTTCAGATCTGAAATCTACTCTTTGCTGGTACCAAAACTTGCTTAAAGATGCATGAAATTGTAACATGAACAAGTAAATAACAACAGTGAGCTTCAGCCCTTAAGACGGATACAAATTTATGGCTTAAATATAGGCGCATAACAGCCACTAGCAATGAATGGATTTGCTCTTTTTAATGCATAAATATAGGGCAGCAAGATAAACATTGCAAAATAAATTATTTCCATTTCAAACACATGCAAAATTCACAAAGACGTCTAGGGTTTATGGCTGAAAATTAAAGGGGTAAGCGACATCATTTCAGATCTACCTTGAAACACAAAAAAGGAAAATTTGGATTTTTGATTTAAGATCAGCTAGAAAAATGAATAGATTAGTGCCTAGCTTATTGATTGGACATATGGGGTCAACTAAGGCTCCTATTGAGAATGTAATATCCCACTAAGATGGCTGCTACAACTCTGTTATGGATTGCTATTAAAACTTAGTGGAATTTGGTTCTAGTGTTTTGTCAAACATTTGGTTTGCAACCTCCAAACCCCTCTGTTTTCCCTGTTTTACTGCTGCTGTAGGTTCATCACTGTATGGAGCTTTTATCAAACATTTTGTAATCATGATACCATTCTCTGTTTTCTTAATTGTTTTTTTTTGTGACTGGTGGAATCGGCAACTCGCAGTTCTCGTACTCGCGTGACACAAGGTCGATTCCCGTCTGCTACCTCTATAACCTCCAGGTGCATCCACACAGCCCACAAGCATGGGGCATGGGTAAATCGGGGTGAGAATCGAATGTGAGACCTCCTTTTTACATTTCCTTCCATTTACACGGCACTTGCCAATCGGTCTACACCCCTGCGGGCCTGTTTCCTTAATTGTTGCTGTTATATTTCTGAGTTGTTTGCTGATTTGAGTTTTGTGTACAGCAGTGTATTTGAATGCCAAATGGAAATAAAATAATGCAAACAGTTTGCAATAATGAGAGAAATACCAAAACAAATCTACCAACAGTAATTGCACCCCAAAATAACTTATTTTATTAAATCTCTGACCTTATTACAAATCTGGCAGGTTAACACAATGCTGCTATATGTTGCTGTAGGTTACTGTAGAAACTCCAAGCAGTGGCAGCCAACCAAACTGATGAAGACTGATTTGAACTCCTTCTAGACTCCCCACACAGGCTGCTGTAGCAGATTGCACCCCCTTTGACACTCCTACAGCTTCCAAACAATTAGGATGTGCCCCCTCTCTGATTAAGTGCACCCTCCTCTTACCAAGTGCACCCTACACAATACGTAGCCTCTAACAGGAATGGTGCCCTCTCACCCAAGGGAATCGATCCCTAGCCAAAATTACTGCCCAAACTTAGTGATACGATTTCTTCACTGAGGTAAATCAATTCCGCACGAGAGAAATTGCCCTCCTCTCCTTCAGTACGCCTCCCCTACCAATGATGTGCCCCCCTTCAATCACACACTGCTGAAAAGATGAAATAATCTTCCTTGAACCACCAAACTCTGCAAAATCTGAATATTTTCTTTGGCCAATTGATTCCAATGAAGAATCTGTGTGATTCTTCCCTTAGATTGGCTAGGGTGGAATCTTTCACCACCGAAACCAAGTATTCACAAGGATTTTGCTGCAAAGCCCTAGCCGTCAAGCCACAAGAGCTTTCTTCAATGTGATGAGTAAAAATGATCAACATAATGAGAGAAATGAACCCTCATTTCTCTTTTATCCTTCTCACCCTTCTTTTTCCATTTTCACCATTTTGTGACCTTTTTACCTTTTAAACTTTTAATAAAGTGACTTTATAATTATTTACTTTATTTTCTCTAGTCACTTTTTTAATTGCTTAATGTCATTTTATAATGTTTCATTTTCTCTAATGACATCAAATAATATTTAATTCCCTTTTTATCGACTATGGTCTACGGGAATGAAATAGACCACTAAGTCGTCTTCCTTGGGCGATCATTTAGAAGGGGACATTACAGAGAAATTGTAAGTGAAGCTAGAGTGATAGTTAGGGTTGGCCACTTCAAATCCTACCAAATCGTCCTAGTAGCCTTACAAGCTTCAAGATGATCAAGGGGAAGATCCTCTGCTAGAAATCCCCCAATAGTCTTTGTTAGCTTTTTAGCTTGGGAGGTACTCCGAATGTTTGTCTTGTATGCGGAAGTAACCTTGTACCTACACTACTAGACACTTGACTTTGTAATGGGTTTTTATAAAGTTGTGATAAAGTGGTTCTTTTATTAAAGTGACTTTTTAATAAAGTGTACCTTCTAATATTAAAGTGACTTTATCTCATAAAGTGCACTTATGTTATAAAGTGAAAATGTACTTTAATATTTTAAAGTGATTTATTTTGGAGGGAATGATTCATGACYCTTGATCTTGTGAAGGCAAGATTAGATCTTGGCCATTGGATCTAGGGTTAGAGAAGGTGAAGGGTCACTTTCACATTATAAGAGAATGCATTGGGTAGTGTGCAAGACACAATGAGAAGGAGATTGAGAAAGATTTCCAAGATAGCTTGAGAGAGAAAAGTTAGGGCAACAAGGAGGGTGCATTTCCCAAGAGAGATTGGGCACAAATCCCAAGGGGAATATTTCTGTGTGAGTGTTGATAGTTATTGCTGCTGTTGGAGGCTGTACTGTATGGATCTGTACAATCCGTACAACAAGGGAAATAGGGCACGGAAATCGAGGCAAGTTTGGCACAGATTTTGGAGAGTTTTTCTTGCTGTAGCAAGGCCATACAGATCTGGCCATACAACATATTGTGGGCACATTTTCCAAGGTCTTGATTTCTGGGCAGTCCATACAACAGTACAAATTTGGCACGTTTTCCAAGGCAGAATATTGTGGGGGCAATTTTGTGTGCTGTAAGTGGATTTCTCTTTCTGGAAATTGTATTTTTGCTGCTGATATGTACTTTCCTGAAGCTATATAAATCTCTCTCTCTCATTGGGTTTCCCCACATTGGGGTTTTCCCTGGCATTGCGTAAATTTCTGAGTATTTCTGGGTTGAACGGTTGCTGTTCAGTGTGTTTATTCCGTTGCAAAATTGTTTAGCAATGTGTATTTCTGCTTATGGTAATTTCTGAACGTGGGTTTAGACATTTCAGAGTTCATAGAAGGCAATTATCTCTAGGTTGCTAAGTGTATGACAAAATATTTTTAAACAGATTTTGTCATTTAATTCCTATATGGTATTAGAGCTTGGGTTCTAAGTTACAGTGACCAGTGAGATTTTTGGGCAAGGTTTGAAGGGGGAAACTTGATTGTGTGTTTTCCATTGAACAATTGACAGGGAGATGGCTGCTTGCATCAGGTATGAGGACCGATTGGATGGGATTTCCAACTATTTGCAATGGAAAGTTAGGATGTCGACTATTCTCAGGGAGAACAAAATTTGGAGCTTTGTCAGCACCATAGTTGTTGTTCCATCAACAGACCCTATAGCTTTGGATTTACATGAGGTAAAGGAGGCCAAAGCTCAGAGGCTTATTCTGGATGGGGTGAAGGACCACCTTATTCCACACTTGGCTGAGAAGAAGACAGCCAAAGAGATGTGGGATGCACTGAAAAAATTGTACGAGGTGAAGAATGAAAACCGGAAGATGGCCTTAAAGGATTAGTTGCATGATACCAAGATGGGTAAAGGTGAGAGTGTGGCTTCTTATCTTACCCAGGTAGCTCAAGTGAAAGATGAGTTGGCTGTAGTTGGGGAGGTCATATCAGATTCAGAGTTGGTGAGGATAGCCTTGAAAGGATTTACCAAGGAATGGGAAGTCTTCGTGAAGTGTGTGGTGGGTTGTGAGCACCTTCTAGATTGGAGCAGACTGTGGGATGATTTCACTTAGGAGGAGATCCGGGAAGGATCTTAGAGCAATGGACAGAAGACAGACAGAGTTGAGGAGAATGTTGTTCTTGCTGCAAAGAGCAAGAAGAAAGGAAATTCAGGGAGGGACTGGAGTAAAGTCAGATGTTACTGTTGTAACCAGTTGGGGCACCTTGATTCTCAGTGTCTTGAGAAGAAGAAGAAGAGGAAGGAACATGAGGGACCTGATACAGTTGCTACAACAACCATGGAAGACTTTTCTTCCAAGTTTGATAATGAATTTTCTTTGGTTACTCTAGTATCCAGTGTTAGTAGTGGAGGATTTGGGGGTGATTTCAGATGGATTGTTGACAGTGGAGCCTCTTGTCACATGACGAGAATTTGGCGAGCATTCCTTATTATCACAGAGACAGGTCTTGACCGACTGGTGGAGAGTGAAGGTAGTATGGCGCGAGCTGTACGTGGAGTTGGAAGGGTTAGATTCCGACTCGAGTATGGAGGATTCCTGAAGCTTGATGGAGTTCTCTTTGTTCCAGGGTTGAGGGTTAACTTGCTCTCAGTCTCAACCTTGGAGAATGATGGATATTGTACATTGTTCAAGAGGGGACATGTATTTATCTACAGAGAGGGAGAGGAGCTGGTGGAACCACAACTGATTGGTGATCGGGTGGACATGTTGTACATGTTACGAGGACAACTTTCAGGATATGATTCAACATCGGATGAGGAGTAGGAGGCTCCTAAGACTGCGGTGGGCCCAAGGATTCAGTCTTGCATTCCGAGAGAAGAGAGGGAGTCTCTTTTGAGCACTGGCAAGAGGCTCAGCTGGTGTGATCGAACCGATGCTTAGGGTGGAGTGGATTCTCCTAGGAGCTCAGGGTTCAGGGTAGCTGCCAGGAGGATGTCTTCTGGTTCGAGTTCTGTGCAGTTGTTGAGGATGGCTCCAGGTTCAGAGGGAGCTCCTACCGAGAACAAGTAATTTCTGAACGTGGGTTTAGACATTTCAGAGTTCATAGAAGACAATTATCTCTAGCTTGCTAAGTGTATGACAAAATATTTTAAAGCAGATTTTGTCATTTAATTTCTACAGTCTTGAGAAGGGACCTATTAAGAAAGGAGAAGAGGGTACACCACCAATATTAGAGATGCAACACCACACTTCACACATTTCAAAATAAATAACCACAAAGATTTAAAAACAGTTGCTTACTAATAATATATGTAATAAAATTACTAGGCATGTGAATGAGGATCATTGGTTGAAGTTGGATAATGGATCACTAGCTCAAGAATTTATGTTTGTTTCCTTGTTTCACCTTGGTGGCCAACATCTATGCCCTGGTCCTGTGTTGTCACTGCCCAGGGAAAAAGTGTACTACTGGGGGGCCCTCACAAGGGTAATGTTCCGTTTTCCCACCATACTTAACACTTTCCATCTTGGAGCCTGTCATAGTGCACTAAACTTCGATAAAGGGTCATGGTCCATTCTCTAATGAGAAGAGGGGTTGAAGGCCCAGAGGTTGATTGCAGCTGCTTAGCGAAAGAAGAATAAAGAAAGAATAATGCTAAAGAAAGAAAGAAAGAATAGTAAAGGACTCTCAAAAGCCTGTCCAAACTTAAGCTCTACCCTTTCCACGTTTGCCCCAGTCCCAAAGGAATGATGCTATTGCTTGAAGACTTATAAAGGGGACTTGCAAATATGATAAGAGGACGATAAAAAGGAAGATTAAGGTGTTTGAAAAAATGTAGCACTTAGAAAGTGATAACTCAAGAGCAGGCACACCCTCCAAAAAGGCGCTCATAGAAATGGACTTAATGACACCATAAGCCATGAAGGAAGCCCAACATGTACCACTATCACACTTACTCTTGAAGGGTTATTTTCTTTCATTGCTTCCCCCGTGACATATCCCTCTATTTGGGTCTTTTCTTTCACTGTTTTGGTTGGCACACCTAATAGGGTCAGATGAATGTCTTCCCATATTCAAACTTGTTAACTTACATAAAGTTCTGAGCTAATGTGAAATTTGAAGAGGATACCTGATGTGAATTGTTCATGTGGCTTATATCTTAAGTAACAATTTACTTTGCATGATTTAAGGATTGGTATATCTTATGAACATTGGCTTTACTTGATTTCATATTTTGTTTTGATCTAGATGCCCCTTGTTTCCACCTAATCCACACCTCGTGTCACGTGGAAGAAATCTTCAATCCACTGGGTGTGGCCTTAGGGACAAGTTTCGAGTCGGGTAGCTGTCACCTGACATTCGACTCCTCCATCTAGGCTAACTCCTAGCGAAGCCAAGGGGGGTAGTCCCTAATAAAAGAATCTAAGGCTTGATTAAACTAAGCACACTATTTATCTAGGAGTTAAATGAAGCAAAAGTAAATACAACTAGTCTAGCAACATATGATGACACAATAAGAAGATTGCTTAAACCAATGATATCAAATAACTGAAATACTTCAAGGGAAATGATAATAACCAATTGATAATACTTGAAAAGGAAATGAAAGCACTTGATAATAAGCAAAATGAAATAAGTAGGCCAGTGCCAATAATGTAAAGTGTTGCTGCGAAATGTGTTACAATCCTCTTGGTAAGTTTTATTGATTAGGGGTTTCACTTGGATTTAGATAAATTAGGTGCAGTGGATCGAAAATGCGAATCCACTCATGAGTGCAAGATTGTAAATGTGAAAAAGAAATCTAAACTAATGTTTGGCCCTTTAACAATTATCCCTCAAATGGGTACAAGCAAAACTGCAGGACTTCCAATGGGGAGAGAATCTAAGTCTCAAAGTATCCCCTTGAACTCACATGCAATTCCACGAGTATTGGCTCCTATGAGCAATAATGGAAAAAGGATTTTCCTAGTTAAACTACTCCACACAACTCATGTCCCTTTCTGATCGCACCACAGATCAAACAAAGCTCGCAATAGCCGAGAGCATACTAAGGCCATGACGGGGAAGGTTTGTTACTTTGCCAAATTGAAATAATAGTAAATGAAACTAAAGTAACTAAACTAAGAAATTGAAACTAAGCTAACTGTTTTGCGGTACTTGGGTTTATTTTAAATTTCAAAAATGAAAATAAGCAAATGAAAGAGACAAAACACAAAATAGAGACAGTTCCTCCAGGGTTAGGGGGGATGACAGGCCTAGTGGGTGATCTCACCACTTATTTGGGTTACAATCTTTTTGGAAGAAGGTTTGATGGTCCTTTATAGTTCAAGGCCAACAAACTTACAAAGTTTTATGGAAAAATTAGATTTGGAAGAAGGTTAGGTGCTTTGGATGGTCTCGGATGCTTCGAATCCTCAAAAATCGGGCAGATTTTCTCCTTGGCTGTTCGTTAACCTGCAAAAAACAACAAGCTAAAGTGGAGGAAAATGCCCCAAAATGCTTTGGGACAACCTGCAAAAAGATGTTAGATCTTGCACAAAAATTTACCAAGTTAAATTTATGAACTAAGTTAGCAAAAGACCAAGAAAGCAAGCAAGAAAGCAAGCTTTCTTAGTGAATTTTGTTTGTTGTTCGGGACAGCAAACAAAATGGCACTAAGATTGCCAAATATGAAATGAAAGGTCTTAAAATTATCTTTACCTTTTCGCCTTAAAATTTATAATGAAATACTTGCTAAGAGATAAACCTTTCTTATGCTAGATCTAACTTTAGATGAAAACTTATAAGTGCAAACTAAATCTAGCATGCATGCATGCAAAAATAAAGATCTAATTAAGATTTATAAATAAAACTTGGATCTTCTTGCATGCAAGTAAAAATAACTAGAAAATGTTTGATTCTAATGAAATAGAGAAAGAAGGAAATCGCTTGCAATGTGAAATTTCTTTGGGCTATGGGGTCCTCGGGTGACAAGCTAAGGGACTACGTTCTCGAAAAGCAGGAAGCATGTGGAAGGTACAAACTAGTCCAGCTACTTCTCCATGGATGAGGATTTGTAAAGCTTAGAAACGACTTGCACAAAATTGTTAAATGTGGTGCCACCTACAAGAGAAACTTAGATAGCATGATCATTAGCCGAAATAAACATGCAAATCTTAGGCCGCTAATGTAAATGAACAATAAGATCTAAGAAATAACCAAATTTAATAGATCCTATCCTACTGGGTGACAACACCCCTTAAAAGGCCAAATCTAACAAATAAAATGCAACAATTCAAGCAAAGATTACCTCATATATGAAATACTAAACATCATACGTCCACACAAAGAATACTAGCCACCTTCTTGACCTCCAAAGTCTTCTTTATTCCAAAATGATCTCAAAATTACAAGTACAATGCCAAGCTATACCCAAACTCCCATCCCAAAT
Source organism: Picea mariana (assembly GCA_032191745.1). Taxonomy (NCBI): domain Eukaryota; kingdom Viridiplantae; phylum Streptophyta; class Pinopsida; order Pinales; family Pinaceae; genus Picea; species Picea mariana. The sequence continues at coordinate 9,541 of JASDQU010947390.1, forward strand.
GAGGAGGGTTCACCATGCTTATATACAATAAGAGGGCGTTAATCCCAAGGTAGAGGGTGAGTTCACTAACAGAGGAAGAGCGCCACATGTGAGGGAAGTGAGCCAACACTCAATCCAAACAAGAGAGAACTCGCCACAAGTCAAGTGAGAGAGGAAGGAGAGGTTGCTACATAGCAAAAGGGAGGTGCACCTCTCCTTGGGATTGGCGCCCTCAAGGAGAGTGCATCACCTCTCAAGAGAGAGAGCACACTCCCTCTTGGGATCTCCATCATTTAGAGTCAACTCATCACTTGAATCTCTCACAACTCCTTTCTACTTGCCGTTAAGTGCCACCATCACTCAGTGGACTAAGAGAGAGGGTGAGTTAACTCAAAACATGTCCCCGACATGTTTCCTGAAAAAAGGAATGCTGATTTATTCGTCTTTTATTCACCTTTTTTCGAGTAAAATTGACCTTATAATGAGAAAAAGTCAATAATTTCTTTCAAAAAAGGGGGACAAGGGTACAAGGGGTATTCTCGGTTAGAAAACGATATGCCCCAAGGCATATAATGCCTCCTAGTACCACTTATTCAATATTTACATCATTTACAAGGTAAAAATTGTTAAAATATTGTAACTGCAAAGTGTATTCTTATTCTTATTTGATATATTATTCATTGGATCAATCCCCATTGTGGATTGATCATGTCAGCTATTGTATAAGGACCAAATCCCCTTTTGCGGATTGGTCAAAAGATAATTGTAATAGGCAGAATAAGAAGTCGGCCCCAGAAGATATTAAAGAGGCTCTGAAATATATTAAAGTTGGTTATAACCACCCAGTTGGAGAAGTCGGCCCTACTAGTGAAGAGACACTTCACACGTGCCAGTTTTGTATAAATAAGGAGGCTAGCGCCTCACTTAGACACACAACTCACTTGCTCATTTTGAGAGACAAGTTTTGGAATTGCAGTTAGAGAAGAAGGAGAGAGAGTGGCACATCTTTGAGAGAGGATCTTCTGTATTAGTTTGAGTTATCTCTTGGCATTGTATTGGCTATCTATAATAAGGAAGTTTTGTTGGGTTTTCTTCTCCTAGAGGGTTTCCCAGGATAAATGTTGTGTCTCTTGTGATTGTGTATTTCTCAGTGATCTTGTATTATGCTATTGTTATCTATTGAAATGCAAAGAACTATAATAATGGCTTAAACATTAACATGGTTTCAGAGCCAAGCTGAAGAGAGCATCTTTCACAAGAGTGAAAAACGTCACTGTTGCCGTACATGCAAATTAGGGCTTTTTGATGGTGAAGATTTTTAGCCCTAAAACCATCTAGAAAAGTGCGCCCTCCCCCAAGGATCACTTTGGCACTCTCAACGCACCTTTTCAGTGGCATGATCTCCCAGAAAGTGAAATCCTAGTTTCACAAAGTACCAGAAGTACCAGAAAACCAGTGTACCAGAAGTACCAGAAGTACTAGAGTACCAAAGGTACCAGAAAACCAGAAGCACCAGTCCAAAAATCCGCAGATCAAGTTTGGAGGGGCAAAAGTTGGAATTTCTCAGATCCAAACACACCAGGCTACTCGCCGCAACCAAGCGCACCTCCTGGTAAGTTCATAATTTGATTTTGAGCATTTTCATTTTTCGGTCATTTTCCTAACTCCAGGTAAAAGATGTCTGCAAGCGTTAAGCTTGTTGACAAGCTAGAAGGAGTGGAAAACTTCCGTGCCTGGAAGTATAGGATTGGCCTCATTCTTGAAGAGAATGACTTAGCAAGATTCGTCAAAGAAGAAGTACTGGAACCCGCCGATGCTGCAGAGAAGGCAAAGCATCAAAAGGACACAATCAGGGCCAAAAGAATCATTGCAGATTCAATCAAAGACCACCTGATTTCCTATGTGTCATCCAAGAAGACTCCGAAAGAAATGTTTGATGCCTTGACCAGACTATATTAAGGAAAGAATATAAACCGGAAGATGAATCTAAGAACTCAACTGAAGAATACAAGGATGCAGAAAGGAGAAACTATTCAAGAATATTTCTCCAGAATATCTCAATTCAAAGAACAACTAGAAGCAATCGGAGATACCATAGATGAAGACGAACTTGTGATGACAACCCTAAATGGCCTCACAAGACCCTGGGATGCATTCATCCAAACGATTTGTGCTAGAACAGAGAAACTATTGTTTGATGGTCTATGGGAAGAATGCATCCAAGAAGAAACAAGAGTAGCTAACCGTGAAGCGTTACTAGCAAGAGATGATGATCAAGCCCTAGCAACTCACACCAGAGGAGGAAGGAAGAAACCCTACTTCCAAAAGGAGTCTCATAAAGAGCTTCAACAGTCAAACAAATTCAATCATAAAGAATCTCATCTAAGGAGATTTCAGAAGAAAGGACAACGAAAGGAAAGAGACTACTCATTTGTACAATGCTATCATTGTGACAAGATGGGACATATTGCGAAGTTTTGTCCAGCTAGACGAGAAGAATACAAGAGAAAACAGAAGAGGCACCATGCCCATGTCGTCGAAGATGAAGAGCCACCCGCAAAGATGATAAGAGAGTAGATCAAAGACCATGTCTTGATCTCGGCCCTCTCAGGATCTGTAACACCTGGAGAGGACACTTGGCTCATTGATAGTGGTGCATCCAAGCACATGACGGGACAAAGAAACATTCTCTTTTGTATCTCAGAAAATAAGTTTTCTCAGAAAGTGACACTTGGAGATAATTACCAATATGCCATCAAGGGAGTGGGAGAATCAAACCACAAATTGAATTCAGGGAATTCATTGAAGATGAAGGACGTACTATATGTACCAGGTTTGACCAAGAACCTACTCTCCATTTCAGCCTTAGAAAAGAAAGGCTTCAGAGTTGCCTTTATAGATGGAGAAGTTCTCATGTGGGCTAAAGGAGAAACCCTAAATGAAGCAATCATCATTGGAAGTGAAGAAAATGGCTTGTATAAACTAAAGGGTCACTCAGAGGCTGCCATGACCCACGCCATTGAAAACTCGTGAACTTTGGCATAGAAGATTAGCTCACATCAACTACAAGGCACTACCATACATATGAAAAGCAGTCACAGGTTTACCATAACTCAAAGGTGACCATGAAGGTGTATGCAATGGATGTGCACAAGGGAAGAACATCAAGAACCCGTTTNAGAAGATTAGCTCACATCAACTACAAGGCGCTACCATACATATGAAAAGCAGTCACAGGTTTACCATAACTCAAAGGTGACCATGAAGGTGTATGCAATGGATGTGCACAAGGGAAGAACATCAAGAACCCGTTTCCGAAGAGAGACAACAAAGCAGAAGGAGTCCTAGAGCTCATTCACTCAGATGTATGTGGCCCAATGCCATCGTCCTCCATTAGTGGGTATGTATATTATGTATCATTTATTGATGATTATTCTCGTAAGACCTGGATATATTTCTTGAAATCTAAAGATGAAGTGTTCAGCAAGTTCAAGGAATTCAAAGCCTTGATAGAGAATAATCATTGCTACCATTTAATGACTTGCTAAGAGGCTAGACTCATCATTTCAAGTGGGTATTGTGCATTGGGATACGTGTATCGTGCCTCGAGATCCATGATGTTGCATTAGGATTCGTGTACTCATATATGATCATATCTATAGACATTGGGATTTGTGCCATTTGCCATGTGTTCTGTGTGTCGCATTGGGATATGTGTCACTGCATTGGGATACATGATAGTGCATTGGACCTTGACGGGATGCCATTTCATCACCCATGCTAGATGGACCACTTGCATTCAACCTCCTTGCTCAGTTGGACATTGCATTCACACTCATTCGTTATTTTCCTTCCTTGGATCACATGTGGGAGCATTTAATGCATTGGAGGTTGATTACAGATTACAGAGGTGGTTACAGGTGGTGACTTGGACCCTATGATGATGTGGTAGCATTATTTGATGATTATTTGAGGAGTGCTCACCTAGAGGAGCCCTCTCGTGCCTCTCATGATGTTTTATCCACTTGGACCACTCACACAAAGGGTGACATCATCTCTTTTGAGGATATTATTCCACTTTTGGTCCACTCCTTGGTTTGAGGGAGTTCGTTGGAGGTCCTTGGACCTCAGTTGACTCATATTTTCTTCCTTTGATGGGACGCTGGTGATGATTTTGAGGTGTGGACCTTCTAACTCTCTATGTAGTCCACACACATGGCATATTTTATTGTATTTGGACCTCTTCTAGAAGGTCGTTTGACTTTTGGAGAGTTTTGAGGAATTTGTTATGACATTGGTTGTATTTTCCCATGGTTTTGACTGGGCTAGTGGTTTTGAGATGATAATATTGAGCTATCACATTGTATTGTATTATATTTGAGGAGTCTCTTCACTTAATAAAGGAAGAATCCTCCTTCATTTCAAATCGTTGGAGATTAATGAGAAACTTGGCTTAAAGAGTTCTTTGAGTATCTTTCTCTTTTCTTGGTGAATGTTTAGTTATTGTTCAAGGTTTAGATAAGCACTCTTGAAGGCTTGTTGGTAGAAAAAGACTACTAAAAAGCCAAAGAAGGGTGAAATTCTCCACTTGGAAGTGTTCTCAAGGTAAGTTATCTAACCTGTCCCTTTTGATCATTAAAGTTATTGTTCATGCATTAAGGTAGGACATCTCATGGCTTTGTCCTTTCGCTTGGCCAACCTTTGAGTTCGCCTTGATAGTATCAGGAAAGGATTCTACATGGACGGATCCTCCCATCCAACCTTGAAGGGAAATCCTCCGGGTGTTGTCTTTTACCTCCCTAGTTGCACCAGGCAGGACTGACGATGATCCACAAAGATTGCACAAGTCATTTGTTCAAAATCAGAGTTCAGAAGCCCAACCGGGTCTTATGACCCCTTCAAATTCTTTCTTCTTCTTCTTCTTCTTTTATGCATGATCCATACCCCCTTGAGGGGAATTGTAATAAAATGAGTTAGCATGAGGTCTTTCTTATGTAAAAGGCTTAGCTCCCTAAGACTTGATCATCAATGCATACTCTATAGTGTTTTTTTTTTCACTTGTTTATTATATCTTGCTCTTTAGCGAGTTATAATTTCTAAGTTTTTTCACTCACTACATCCAAAGCTGGAGTGTGTACTAATGGTCGGGTTTTAGTGTGTGTTGTCTGAGTCTAGTGTCTAATGTATATTACCATGCTAGTCATTTATTTAGAGTCATATGGATATGCATTAGGTTCCTCTAGGGTTTTTTAATTATTTTTAATAAGTCATAAAATTTCTCGTAAAATGGGATTTTTACCTTGTAATTTGATGTAATAATAAAAAAGTGGTACTAGGAGGCATTATATGCCTTGGAGGTGTCGTTTTCTAACCCAAAATACCCCTTGTACCCCCTTTTCGAGAGAAATTATTGACTTTTTCTCATTAAAAAGTCAATTTTACTCGAAAAAGGTGAATAAAGACATAAATGAACATTCCTATTTTTAGGAAACATGTCGGGGACATGTTTTGAGTTAACTCACCCTCTCTCTTTGTTCACTGGGAGATAGTGGCACTTAAGGTGAGTTAGAGAGTGAGGTGGAGTTGTGATGTATCATTGGGAGGAGATCCCAAGAAAAGGGTGCACCCCTCCTCTCTTGTGTGGCGCATTCTAAAGAGAGGGCGCACATCCCAAGGAGGTTGCCACCTTTCTTGGGCCATGTATTGCCCTTCCCTCTCTTTTACTTGGACTTGTGGTACCTTATTTGAGTTGTTGGGAGATGTGTCACTCGTCCCTCTTTCCATATGGTTCAATCCTCTTGGAGAAGTGCACCCTCACCTTGGGATTCACGCCCTCTTCTTGCTATATATTCAAGCTTTCTCTCCTCACTCAAGCTAAGGAGAATTTGGGTGAAGCTTGCTGTGGTGCTATCATTGTAATACTATTTCATTGGAATAAAAAGGCTTTGGAGGTCAAAGGTGGCTTGTGCTATTGTGTGAATGATCATTGTCATGTGCTTTAATCTTATGAGGTGATGTTGTTTTAATTTCTTGCTATTCTAATTGCTAGCATTGACCTTTGAAGGGGTGTTGTCACCCAGTGGGATAGGATAATCAAGCTTGTTTTCTTTTTTTCATTCCTAATGTTTGTCTATTTGAGAAGTTTTGATGTGCATGTAGGTTTTCGGTGAACTAACATGCCCTTCGAGTTTCTCTTGTAGGTGACACCAAGAAGTTAACAATTTTTTGCAAGTATTTGAAGCATGCATGATCTCATTGCTTGGAGAGGTGGCTGAGCTAGTTTGCATCTTCCACAACTCCAAGATTCTAAAGACATAGTTCCTCATCATTCCACCAGGAGACCCCATTGCCCAAGGCTTCCAAGCTATCAAACTTATATCTCTCTCCTTCACAAAACCTAAAATTTCTTTGGTTACTTTTCTTGCATGCAATAAGTAGAGTTTAATTTGATTGTAAAGTTAAATTTGATTTCACTTTTGCATGCATGCAAGTTAGATCTAGATTTCCATTTCACTTCATTATCTAAAGCTAGATCTATTATTTAAAAAGTTCATCTTTTAAGCAATTTTCATAGTTAAATCTAAAGCTAAAAGGTAGATAGATTATAATAGCTTTCAAGTAAATATTTGGTATTCTTAGTGCCATTTTGTTTGCTGTTTTAGGACAGCAAACAAAATTCACTAAGAAAGCTTGCTTTCTTGGTCTTTTGTAATTTAGTTCATAGGTTTTCACTCGGAAAATATTCTGCAACATCTAACATCTTTTGTAGGCTCTTCCAAATCAATTTTGGGCAACTTTCTTCCACTTTTGCTTGCTGTTTTTCCAGGTTTAGCGGACAGCCAAGCGGAAACTTTGCTCAAATGTCGAGGATCCAGAGCATCCGGGACCACCCAAGGCGTCTAACCTTCTTCCAATCTATTTTTTCCACAATAAATTTGTAAGTTTGTTGGCCTTGAGTTATAAAAGGACCACAAACATTGTACAAAATATTTGTAACCGAAAAAAAAGAGTGGGATAACCCACTAGGCCTGCCATCCCCTAGCCCCTGGGGGAAACTATCTCTTTTATTTGCTTTTTCTCATTTTGCAAGCTAAAATAAATCTAAATAAACCTAAGCACCGCAAAACATTAGCTTAGTTGCATTTTCATAGATTATTTAGTTTAGTTTCCTTTTTAGCATTTCCTTTTTTTGCAAAATAAGGAACCTTCCCCCTCAGTGCCTTAGTATGCTCTTTCCCATTGCGAGCTTTGCTTGATCTGTGGTGCAATAAAAAACAAAACTGAGTAATGTGGAGTAGTTTAACTAGGACAATCCTTTTTTCGTTATTGCTCAAAGGGACCAATACTCGTGGGATTGGATGTGACTTGAGGGGAAAACTGTTAAGGTTTAAACTATGATTAGAGTTCTTTGCATTTCACTAGATAACAATAGCATAAGATAGGATCACTGAGAAATACACAATCACAAGAGACACATCATTTATCTTGGGAAACCCTCATGGGGGAGAAAACCCACCAAAACTTCTTTATTATAGATAGCCAATACAATGCCAAGAGATAACTCAAACAAATAGAAAGTCCTCTCCCAAGAATGCGCCTCTCTCTCTCTCTCTCTCTTCTCCAACTGCAGCTCCGAAACTTGCTTCTCAATGAACAAGTGAGTGTATGTCTAAATGAGGCGCTAGCCTCCTTATTTATACAACTCTGGCACGTGTGGACGGAGGTGTCTCTTCACTGGCAGGGCCGACTTCTTCTTCTAGGTGGTTATAACCACCTTTAATATATTCTGGGGCCTCTTTAATATATTCTGGGGCCGACTTCTTATTCTGCCTATTACAATTTTGTTTTGACCAATCTGCAAAAGGGGATTTGGTCTTTTACAATAGCCGACATGATCAATCTGCAATAGGGGATTGATCTAATGAATAATTCAACAATAATAATTAGAATACACTTTGCAGTTACATTATTTCAACAAAAAACTTTGAGACCTAGTCTCTCCTCGTTGGAAGTCCTGCAGTTTTGTGGGTACCCATTTGAGGGATAATTGTCATGGGGCCAAATCTTAGATTAGATTTTACTTTTTTCACACTTACAATCTTGCATGCACGAGTGGACTCGCCATATCGGTCCACTGCACTAAATTAACCCACTAATTCAAGTAATCATCTTTAATTAATAAAATTTACCAAGAGCACTTGCAACACATACATCTCACAACAACACTTTACTTTTGGCACTGGTCTACATATTTCCATTTTGCTTATCATTAGTATTTCGCATTTACTTCCAAGTATTCTATTTGTTTATTAGTTATCTTGAAGTATTTGATTTGCTTAAGCAATTCTTTATTTGTGTCATTATATGCTCCTAGAATAGTTGCACTTGCTTAGTTGCACTTGCTTTTGTTTCATATTAACTCCTAGATTTATATTTGTACTTAGATCTAATCAACCTTAGATTCTTTTTTAGGGACTACTCCCCTTGGCTTCGCTAGGAGTTGGCCTAGAAGGAGGAGTAGAGTGTTAGGTGACAACGACCCGACTCAAGACTTGTCCCCAAGGCCACACCCAGATGATTGAATATTTCTTCCAGGTGACCTGAGTTGTGGATTAAACAACAACATCGTCAACATCACCTCATCTTAAACCCTAGGCTTCACTTGGAATTGACGTGGTGACCCCATATCCCTCTAAAGGCACTGGTCTTTCGTTTGTCTTCAACCACCTAAAAAACCAAACAATGTTTCCTTTTTTGTTTTGTTTCCAGGATCTAAGTTGTTACTTTGCTTAATCATTTTTACTAGATCGTTTGAGCCTAATTTCCACACCCTTCATGTGATTGATGCTAACCTATGCATTTCATTGAATTTCTTATTGTTAACATTTGGTGTCAATTTTCACATGCAACTTTATGTGACTGATTTCAGATCTGAAAATTGCTTCTAGTGAGCAAACAATAAACCCTAGCTGTTATCACTGAACAATTTTACACTGAAATTATGACAGAAAATTTACAACAGCGGAAATATCAAGATCTGAGATAAATCATCCACACATTTGAGACACAAATTTTCTGTTCCATAATATTGTCAAATTCAGAAATTCTGAGGGCAAAACCAACCCTCCTTGCTGATACAAATTCACCAAAAACTGAGGGCAACCTTGTCCTCTGAAAAAAACCAAAATCAGCAAACCAAACCTCAGCAAAAATCCTGGAAGTTCTTCTGCCTCCAAATCTGCTGCAGCTGCCACCTGTATGGCCTACTGATGTCAGCCGTATGGATGCTGACGTCCACTGTACGGACTTGTTGCCTGCCTGAAAATATCTCACGTGTGAGCTTGAAAACCCTCCCACACGTGCGGACCTGTTTCTCCTTTCTAGTCACATGTGCAGATCTGTGTATGGCCTGTTTGTACAGTACTTTCTCACACGCGCGAGCTATACGACTGCTTCACACGTGTGGCTGTACTTTTCTCCCACATGTGCGGCCTGCTGCTCCTCTTGTCACACGTGTGACCTCCCTGGACTAAGAAAGAAGCCTTCGGCTGAAAAAACAAAAAACAGAAAATCACCAAGAGACCCTAGGCGAGATTGCCACAATTGCAGAATTTCCTTTGCTGAAATTTCCAAGCTCCTAGCAAAAGTGCACTCTCACTTATGCTAACTTCATAATGACACAATGAGATTTGTCACAATCTCTCCTCTCCTTATATAGGAGTCTTATAAGTGAGTTTATGAACCCCTTCTAAACTCAACAATTAATTAGAATATTTTATTCCTCTTTGTGGGTGTGAAGCCCCAACACAAGCTCACAAAGCCCATCAACTTGCCCATGAGGCCCTAGCCTCATTACAAGGCCGATTTCATTAAAATGAAAGGCTAATCTGGTGCCAACGAAGATTTCCACATGCCTGACACTTTGGCCTCTTGTGGGAATGCCTCCCGAAAGCTACAAAAGCTTCAACATTTGGTTTATGAGGGTTTAGATCTGATCGACCGCTTTTAAAGGTCAAAGTCAAACTCTAGGGAAAATATTGCATATTCAATTCAGATCTGATTTACATCTTTTTTGCAGCCCAAATGGCCTCGTTTGAAAGGTCTCCTTGATGCCATAAGTGTCCCGACTGCTTACTGTCCCAATTTCTGCAGTATCTCTGAGTATACTTGTTTGGATTCAAGGCATATTCCATCTCTTTTAAGGGACATTGCAAGGTATTTTGTTCCAACCGTCCCTTAAACTAGCCCAACATTCCTCTCTATATCCCTAACGTTACGTCCCATCTAGACTTCCATTCAACTGTCAAATCTGCAGAGGCATACAATGAACAATTTGACGTTTATTGGCTGGCTTTCAAGGCAGCGTTGGCTATTATTCTTCTTCCTTGGAGTGGCCACACATATGCCCATCACAAGTCACCTTAAACAACCTGCTAATGGCATGCATCGTTCTCAATATTCAGCTGTTTTGAGGGCCGATTTTGTTACAATCAGGGTTTCAAGTTTATGTTACATGTTATATGTTGAGTTGTGAGTACTACTCCTAACAGTCTGTTGATCTAAATGCCCTATTCATCTATGTGGCTACAGTTGGCGACATTTGATACACTTGTTATATTGCAGATCTGAATTCTGGACATACTCATATGCACTGTGCTATATACCTATCAACTTGAGTCTTGTTACAACATTGATATACACTTGGTCTATAACATGTTCATGGTGTTTAAAACTGCGGACTAAGAGTAATTGTGATTGGCTTCAAATGCGTTGCAAACTACTGTAGTATATTGTTGTTTGACAGTCCATTCTATACTTCAAATTTGTCATGAATACATGTTAGAGTTTCATTAGTGACTTTATTGAATAATGATGAATGGTGTCATGGGTATCATCTTATGAATAATGTTTTTGCACTTAGCAAGTTTACATTGAATATTTTACATTTCATGATCATTATGATGAGCAATGGTATCTTGATTGAATAATCTTGCAAGTAGGCCTTCGTATTGTCTTCTTCTTACTTGTCTTGAGCCATTCCTTTGATTAGCCAACCCAAGTCAAAACTAGTCCCTGTCCTCACCCATCCGATCGCAATTATAGGATCTAGTTTGACCGTATAGGAAAACCCTCCTTAGGTTAGAAATCCTAGCCTAGAAGAGTAGAGGCAAGGTTGTTGAGGTGATAGTGGGCGGCTTGCCTAGCTGTTGCCCCAAGCTCTCCCTCGCAGGGTGGGACTTTCCCTTCGCGAGAACTTGAGCGGTAACAGTTCCATCCCCAATCTCTCCAAACAAGTCCTTACTCATGGAGTATTAGTGCTGAATATAACAAATAGTTTAAGTTTTGATTTACCACAACTTTATTAATAAATCAAAATTTTAGAAGAGCTCAAGTCCAATGAGGGGCCAATGTCATTAAAGGACTACATAGGCATATGATGAAATTCAAGTATGAAATAGTATAGATCATGAAATTAAATGCACATAAGTGTGCTGAAAGTTGAAAGCGATGCTGGAATTACATTTATTATTAGGTAGTCTACTTTTGGTCATTGGGGTTGTCAATTTAAGCTAGTAAAACTTTAATTGAAAGGAAAAGCGACTTTTGGCTACAAGTGTTAATTGCTTGGGAGTTTGCTACAAAATGGGGAAGTTGAATGTTTGGCATATTTGAACTACAAGTGTATGGTTCCTTATGAAAGTTTAGTAGAAATTCCGATCCCCACTCGCCTTTGTGATGGGCTTGATTGTTAAAAGGTATATGTTTTGAGCTAGTGTCATAGGTAGATTCTCCATTCTTATTTTTCCATAGATTATAATTTTATCAATAGTGTCTTCTTAAGGCCATTCCTTCAGCTTATGTTAACATTCATTGATTTTGACTTTGAATCTGTTCATGCAGGATCAATCTAGAAGATTATGGCATTATGGGTGTGAGATATGGATCAAAGCATCTATCAATTGGAACGACGTTTACACCAATTCCATGTATGTTTAACACGTTGCATTGCAATGTAAGATTTGCTTGGTCAAATGTGGGACAACCTTAGTTGACATTGTTTATTATTTTTGCATGTGTTGTTTCATGGCAGCTAAAATATAATTTCATGATGGATTACAAGTTGTACTAATTCATTTTGGTACATTGATGTACTTTTTTGTTTTTGTTTTTTGTAATGCAACTTTTCCTTTATTATTTTGTAGCAAACATGCTAATAATCTTAACAAGTTCCCTTCACATTTCTTATGTCACCTAACATATCTTTGCACATTGGGTACACCATACTAAAAGGTGAACTCCTTCAAATGAAATTCGTCTATAGCAATGCAAGCTATGCTATAGATAATTTATAATAGGCGATAGGAAGGAGATGGAAGTAAACTCATTTGGCTAATTCTAGTGTTGACATGCAGGTCTTATGTGAAGGATTAACTCGTACTTGTGATATTTGATGAATTCATTGTAAAATGTTAATGAAGTAAAAAACTATGCATAAAAGCATACTTATGAAGCAATGATGAGTACAAAAGAGAGAAGTTAGGGATGATAATTGTTGCCGCCTTTATACACACCTCGAGTAACGTGGAAAAAGTCTTCAATCCACTGGGTGTGTCCTTGGGGGCAAGTCTCGAGTGAAGGTGCTATCACCTGATCCTCAACTCCTTCGTCTAGGCCAACTCCTAGCGAAGCTAAGGGGGGCAGTCCCTAATAAAAGAATCTAAGGCTCAAACTAAATCTAAGCACAATTATTATTCTAGGAGTTTATTGAAAACAAGAGCAAGATACAAATAACTCTAAACTAGCAACATATATGACACATCAAAGGAAATTGCTTATGCTAGAAAAATAAAGCATATAGGATACTTGCATATTGTTGAATTTTCCTTAGTTACATTAACATTAGATTTACCATAGTAGTTTAATTTTTTTTTAACATTCAATAAGCATATATTGAAACATAAAGAAACAGATAAACAAACACAAGAAGACACAAAGATTTATCCTGGGAAACCCTTCTTCACAAGGGAGAAAAACCCAACAAACTTTTCTTAGAGAGAATATCCTAGCCAATACAATATAACCAAGAACCAACTCTATCCACTAGAGCAAACCAACAAAGAAGGATACTTATCTTCACAAGAGATAACCCAGTAATTCGGCTGCATCAAGCCCTAGCCAGAGCGCTAGAGTATCTGGCCTCCACCAGCGCACCACCAAGACAAAAGTGAAACCCTAGCGAGGGTTATGAGGAAACCCTAGCCAACTTGCGCCCTTCTTCCTTCTTTGCTGAACTGCTGCAACTGCTACTCTCTAGAGGACTTGCGCTCTAGATGAGTGAGTGTGTGTATCAAATGAGGAAGGCGTCACCTTTATTTATACTGGACTGGGTAGGTGTCTTTTCCGAATATGTGTCTTCAAGTAGGGCTGACTTGTCTTCCTGGAAAATATATTTTCACTTTGTCTTTTTCTTGTGGGGCCGACTTTACTTCTGGAGAATAATATTTCTTCTTTATTATTATTCTTTGGGGTCGACTTCTCTTCTGGGATCTTCTAATTTCTTCCTAGAATTCTTTGATCTGTTCAATGGTTTTCCTCTGACTTCTTGGCATCTTCATCTCTAAGAAAAGTTGTCCCCGAAGTGAATACCTCTTGCTGCTACCAAAAACATCAACACATATAAATGATAGAACTTGAGAGCAGATACTGTTGAAATATTGTAACTGCGAAGTATATTCAACTTATTATTGAGTTATTATCTTATAGATCAATCCCCTTTTGTGGATTGATCAGGTCAGGACTTATGTATGACTAAATCCCCTTTTGTGGATTGGTCAAACCCTAATTATATGATGCTAATTGAGAAGTCGGCCCCTAGGGCTAATTAAAGTGGTTTTAGCCACTAAGTGAAGAAGTCGGCCCTGCTTGATGAAGAGACACCACCCTAGTGCTACTCAACTAGTATAAATAAGAGAGGCTAGCACCTCATTCACTCACTCACTCAAGTCACTCATCTAGTGCGCAAGTTTGAAGGAAGCTGCAGTTGCCGGAAGAAGGAAGAGAGAGGCGCATTGCTTAGTCTTGGATATTCTCTAGTGTTTGGTTTATTATCTTGGCATTGTATTGGCATTCTATATTAAGGAAGTTTTTGCTGGGTTTTCTCCTCCATGAGGGTTTCCCAGGATAAATGTTGTGTACCTTGTGATTGTGTTTCTTTCAGTGATCCTGCTTATGCTATTATTGTCTAGTAAATTGAAAAGAACTTAATAGCAACTCTAAAATTAACATGGTATCAGAGCTTGACTGAATAGAGCACCTTTCACTGGGTAACCAAAAACGTCACTGTTGCCGTACAAGAAAATTAGGGCTTTTTGTTGGAAGTGTATCCAATCAATGTATGTTAGTATGGCTGTAGCAAAGATTTGCAACAACAAGAAGTTAACTAAGGAGTTAATGTAGTTTAGGGTTAGCAAATGTTAGTAAAATCTTAGAGGAAGAAGGTTTGAGTGTTTGTTTGATCAATCAATTCACTAAAGCAAGTGGACTAGTGCCTTTTAGGGTTAATGGAGTCTAGAGGTGATGGTTTTCTCTTGGAAGCAATAACAAAATGATTGTATTTGTCTAAGGAGAAGGAATGAATGGATGAGGCGTTGGTAACCCAAGGCCTCAAGAATCCAAATCCTAGGGACAAACTTGCTAGAGTGTAAGCAATTTTAGGCTCTAGCAACATCTTCCTTCCTTAGACTATTGAAAGATACTAGAAGCAACAATTGACTAGATAATGACTTCTAAAGTGCTAATATTTAGGGCTTTGGAAGTTTACCTAGGTCAAAAATCTTCTTGGTAAAAGTCTAGCAAATGAAGAGCAAAAAAGTAGTAACTTATGTCCTTTACTCCTAGTGTTTGTCAAGCAAGCAATTTCATAATCTTTAACATGAATAAGCAACTATACCATAACATTCACAATAAAATGAAGGATTACAGATTTACTTACTTCACCAAGAATAATCAAGCAATAAAATCCTAGATTGCTAAGTAAATTCACCAAGAAATGATCCAAGTTGCAAATTTTAGCCTCCAAGACAAGTGCGCCTCCCAATTTCAGTCAATAACTCCCAAAAAGGGCGCAAATTTCAGACCACACTAGTGTGATGAGTGATGATGAAAAAATGAGAGTATTTTCTCTCTATTTATACAGTATCAATGACCTTTAATTAAAATTAGGTCATAAAAAGGTCGACCTGACCAAATTACATCAAAAATCCAGTTTTTACATAAATGAAAGTAATTAACCCCTAAAATCATCTCCAAGGTGATGCCATTCCCTTCTAGGGTGACGTTGAGCCCCTAGGGTAGAACGTTAGGCCACACATGTAGAACGTTTGGCCTCCAAAGGCCCTGAATGCTGCCACACGTGCCAACTAACACACAACTGCCCTCATAAATGAAAACCCTGACTGTGGCTGACGTCTAGGGTCACAAAGGTGACGTCATCGGCTCCCAAAGGTCAATGTCCAGGTGGAAAGACAAGATCCCCCTGGGTCTAGGTCTGCCGGGGTGTCCTTGGTGCAACACCCTTCTTTCTTCCTGGTGCAAGTCTCTGGTGTCTCTTTGCCCTTGGTTGGGGTTACAACGTCCATCTGTGGGCTTTCAGCCCCATGGAGGTCCAAGCTAATCATTCCCCCATATGGACTTGTCCACCGGGCAAGGTCCTGCAGCAACAAGTACGCCCTCTAGGGGTTCATAAGTCACAGGGATCATAGCAATGTCAATCACATCTAATAATAAAATTACCCAAACATGTGCATCAAACCCCCCTTTACCCAGACAAATGCTCAAAGACGTTATGCAGTTTAACAAGTCAGGTTTGGAGAAGGTCTCAGGATGTCCTATTGGGCTAATCCTCCTTAAGTTTGGAGTGTTTCCTAGGTGAGAACCAATCTAGGTCATGTAAGTGGGTGTGAAGTGGCGTGGGGGAAGTGTTTGGGCACAAGGTGCAGTGATAACAGGGAAATGTAGATCTTACCTGTGGGTGCCTTTGTAGAGGGCGAGCTGCACCTTATCATGGATGCCATTGTTTCCTATCCCATTCAATGCCTTTTAATCTTAGCTTTATTTCTTTTGGTCTTTTTCTTTCATGCATCAAGGGAAGAGTTGGGGGACACTGTCTTGGCGTGGTGACCAGAGGTGACAACATTACCCACAAGCATTTCTCGGAGATGAGAAGGTTGGTTCGTGATGAGACCCCCTTTCTCTTGGCTATGCCACCAAGAGCCACTACCCTGGTTTGGTGACTAGATAGATGGTAGTGTCATACTGCCACATGCCCATCATCCTAATAGGGCGCCTCATGATGAGACCTCCCATCCACCAACTATTACCTTGAGTTTTGATTTATCTTATGGGTTCCCTTTTCTTACTGCTTTCTCGGGAATCCCTGGGCGAAGCATCTCAAAGGTTTCATTTTGGCTTTTAACTCTTGCTAGCTACTTTTACCCTTTGGGCCTTCAACCCCTTCTTCCTACAAGGCAAGGTACAACCCTTCCTAGTGTGGCAAACCCAATGCCCGAACCAAGGTGGGGTAAGATGAGAGGAATAACGATGGAAAGTGGTAAGTATGGAGGGAATGGACGATGATCTTTCATAGACCCACCCAGTGGCAACTCATCCTAAAGGGAGATCAACTTACTAGGGCATCATGTCACCCTCCCAGGTATGGACAAGTTAAAGAGCATAATTTCAAAGCAAACGTTATGAAATGAAGGAGAATTCAATGCAACATACTTAAGTGCTTCAATAATGAGAGTGACACATACCGTGATACCCAGACTCATTACCTCGTGGAGCAAGACTTACTGCTACTTCAAGACCAGGCTGGTGGGATGGATGCTGCTGCTGCTGATAGATGATATGCATTGATGAAAAGAGGGGTCCTTTGGGGCCATGCTCAAGTCATCCGGCTCTCGACACTCCATGTCTAGGACCCGTGGGCCTCGAGACATGATCTCCTTAGTTATCCCTCTGAAAGTGGATAATAGGAACCATGAGACAAGTCAAGAAACCTAAGCCATTCTCCAGTTATATGTCTTTGATGTGTGATCTCATAGAAAAGGAGGCCACTTGCTTTGAAGAAGCCATTCAGAAGAAAGAATGGGCAGATGCCATGACAGAAGAATACCAATCCATTATAAAGAAAGATGTATGGGAAATAGTTTTCAGACCGAAGAACAAAGATGCAGTATCTTCCAAATGGTTATACAAGATAAAACATGCTACTGATGGAAGTATTGAAAAAAATAAAGCAAGGTTTGTAGCTCGTGGTTTTTCTCAAAAGGAAGGCATTGATTATGAAGAGACGTTTGCTCCTGTAGCCTGATACACTTCGATCAGAACCATCATCTCTTGCAACCAAGATGAAGTGGAAGTTACACTAGATGGATATGAAAACAACCTTCTTAAATGGTGTTATTGAAGAAGAAGTGTATATAGAACAACCTTAAGGGTTTGAAGTTGAAGATAGAAAGACTCATATCTGCAGGTTGAATAAGGCTCTGTACGGATTGAAGCAAGCTCCTAGAGCTTGGTATGGAAGAATTGCAGTTTCCTGACGAGGAAATATATGGTGAATGCTCAAGAAATCATTTTTGTCAATGATAGTTGTGACAAAGAAAGACTTTAAGAGGCCAAGAAGAAATTAAATAGTTTGATTAGCTCTCCAACATTGAGCAACATTAAGCTTTTGATTCTAGTGAACAAGAACGATCTTCGAGCCCAAATGAATGTAATTTTTTGAAAGCGAGGATAGATATAAGATGGTGTTTGATGTGTATTTGACTTGTATTCATACCAATCTGAAAATGTGAAGTACAATTGTAGGCCCATACCCTGTTGGACCGCTGTATAGATCAGATGATTATTGGGGTTGCAGTGAGCATGATTGTAATTTCTCTTTTTAAAGTAGGTTTGGATTAATTTTGTTTGGCATTATGATGTGACCATTGAGAGAAGATTAGTTTTGGTTATATAGAAATGCCAGTGAAAGATAAACTAACAAATGGAGAGTGTGTGATGAAGATGCACTAACCACTAGAAGAATGAGTATGCCTTCACACTTCATGTCAATGATGACAAGAGTAGGGTGTGGTGTATAAGTGTTTGAACTTGCAATATTATTTCATTTGATTGTGTAGTAATCTCCTTTTACCATGGTGCCTTTGATGGAGTCATTTATCATGGTGAGTCATGCCAAAAGTAAGTTAATGTTTTTACAATTGTAAAGTTCATGTAAAATCATAAAAACTTGAAGTCATGAAGTCTTGTTTGCTTAAATCAAAGATTAAGTCATAAAATGTCAAATGGTTATGTGGACCTAGTTTCTAGGAGGTCATTTGGAAATGACATTTTGGGGAATCTATGGGATGTCAAAAGATAGATCTATGAGATGTCAAGAGTCATGAAATGAGATTTTGTTGATGTAAAGAGTCTAAGACGAAGTATATTGATGTGATGCGTCCAAAGAACTGAGTATGTAATGGAGAGTTATTGAGCCAAAGCTAAATCATGAAAGTTGTTGAGAGTTTATTTATATCGAGTCAAAGTCATTCAAACCGTTAAAGTGAGTAAAGTCAAGTTATGTCAAATCATAGTGTTGGTATGTAAGTTAAGTTTGCCAAGCCAAGGTCATAGGTGTTTTGTTGGACCTTGATCAACTCCAACAAGAAACATTTCCATGCAGGTATTTCAGTGGAGGAATCAAATGAAGAATTGTGCAAGATTGAGGAAGATGGTAGAGGAAAGCAAAAGCAGAAGACAGAGAATGAAGAAGATGGAATTTTGGGCAATATTGAAGAGAAAAGAGATCAAGATAGAAAAGAAAGTTCGAAGGAACAAAAGCAAGAAGAATGAAGAAGCAAGGTAAGAATAAGTAGTGTCCAAAATTGAGATGTAGTAGCAACTAGAATGAATCCATAGAAAATGAAATCCCTAGGAAGTTTTATGATCCTCCTTGATAATGTTGTTTTTATGATGGAAAAGAAGATGGTTATGGTCCTATCATCTATGTTTGTAAAAGTGCCAGATTAGCCTCAAATGAAAATGTATATAAAACTGTATGTACTTGAGAGAAATGATGATGCAATATGTAATTATTAATATGGTGCCTTGTTAAGGCAAACGTAACCCCATTGTTGATGGTGTTGACCGCCCATTTAGCACCGGTGGTCAACTCATGTGCCATGAAGAGATGTATCATCAGATGCAGTATTATTGAAGATTCTTGGTTCTACAGGGCTGTGTTTGGCCCAACATGTATTTTT
>JASDQU010947391.1:5722-33017 GCA_032191745.1 Picea mariana
TTCATTAGTGCATGTTGTTTGTTTACCCAAGTTAGCCATAGGATTTTGTTTGTAAGTTAGTAACTCGTTCACAATAAAACCTCCATGTCATTCACGTAGAATGCAGGGCTTACCTCCAGAAAACCTAGAAGGTTCTCAACCCCTACCTACAAGCTCACCTAAGGGCTCTCCTCAACAAAGTGAAGTCCAAGATGTCACCACTCCACAAGTGGAAAGAACTGACTCTCTGGAACGTTTCTGAATTACCAATTCTCGAGAGGACTTTCGACCTCACCCCACTTCTGAGAGATGTATTATGTGAGTGAATTCTTCTGGAGACTTAGTTGTTGTGTCTTTTGGATCACCATTTGGACCTTTTCTAGGAATTGAGGGCCAAGATCCTTTTTGGTCTGCTGGTGTTTTTAGAACGGACCTTTTTGGTGCAGGATCAGGCGTTGAGATCACCATCTCACCTGCGTTCCCTAAAACTTCTGACCCAGACGCAGTACCTTTCACTACTACTTATTACTTTCCTAGTACAAATGCCCCATGATCTGACCACATCATGACCGTCCCCATAGAAATGGCCCATTACGTAGATACTACGAGTATTCACACCGGGATTACAGTGGCTAGTCAAGCCCCCATCAGCACACCGCTCTTGCCCAGTGTCACCCTGACACTTCCACCCGGATACCGTGCGTTGAATGCTTCTATTCCCACTCCTACAAAAACCCCATCTAGAACTCCTAGTGGCCCCTCTTCTTCTAGGCACTCTCCTCTCAGCTTCATTCTGACGCTTCCTCAACCCCCTTTTGGAGGATCTTTTTTGTCCTCTATCGACAGTACTAATCCTAGTGGCATTATTTCGTCATTCACACCAAATTACCAGATTCCTGTTGGTGGACAACTTCACCAGGTAAGGTTGAATCAACCCCCCCTTGTAGGGAAAGTTCCCATTGGAACACAAATCCCAATCGGAACACAATCTTCACTTGGAACACAACCCCTGGTCGGAGGACAACCCCCACCGACCTCACCCTATGGACAAAACATACCTCCATCCTTGGCCCAGTATTGGAATCATCTAATACAACATAATCCTCAATCGACTGGGGGGCAATAGCTTCCAACTGCATCCGTTATACCCCCTAGTATAGGCCAACCATATCCAGGTACATCCAATCCTATTTGGGGTTTGAATGCTCAAACTCATGTCCCTATTCAAGGACATAATCCTATGAGCTACTTTCCTCTCCAAAAACCACTGAATCTGCCTCTATCTTCGCATTATATGTAGACTTCTTATGGTCCTATGGGTTTGCTGAATGGACTCCCTCCCCAAAGCCACCAGTATCTACATGTGAACAGATAGTTACCCTTCTTGGCCACTTTGGACCTCATGGATCTGTCCAGGATTTTAAACAATCCGATCTGTCACATTCCCCAATGGCCCGCTATACCAGCCAAGTTACCATTTGACATCCCTAAATTCGATGGAAAACCGGGAGAGGACCTGAACAATCACGTCATAAATTTTCACCTCTGGTGCTCATCCAACTCCTTTATGGATGAATCTATCCATTTACGTCTTTTTCAATGAACTCTCACGGGTTTTGCTGCGAAGTGGTATATAGAATTACCACAAGGTTTCTTCACCGATTTCAACACCCTCGCTATGGATGTCCTCACCCACTACCAGTTACCGATCCATTATGAAATGGGGACTGAGATTTTGAGTTCTTTCAAATAAACCAAATCCACTCATATATCCGATCACATTCATGAGTGGCGACGGAGACGACGTCTCATCAAACTCGAACTTCTTGATCAGTTGCTGGCAGAGTGGTTCACAAAATAATTTGTAAATGACATCGCATGTGACATCGCCATGGGTGGAGTTTTCACAGAAGAATAGGCCATAAGTCATGCTCAATATATTGACCTCGTTTACATACAAACAGGTACTCTTTACGACTTACTCCATGACGCACCTCGTCCTTCCACTTCCGCCACTTCAACTACTCCAGCTACCTCTCATGTAGTCGATGATGTGATTGGCACTTTCCATGCCTAACCACATTCTACCTCAAGCACCACCCCCAAACCTGCTTCTTCTAATGTTCAAAATGCTCCATCTCCTACCCCTCCCACCTGCAAGACTTCTAAGGTAAATGTTGTTCAATCTACCCTAGCCGGTAAAAACAAATCCAGAAAAGGAAAGGGTAAGAATAAGGAGGACTCAAATACTTTACAAGAAGAGAAAACCAAAACTCCTCCTGTTGATGATAGGGATAAGTGCAAGCCTCGATACCCTTTTCTTATCTGTGGTGATGATCACTACACAAAGGATTGTCCACGATGTGTCGAGGTTACTAAGTTCCTTCAAGGAGCCTCGAAACCACCTGCTCTGGCCATTTTGTCCCAACCCTTCCCCTCTCAACAACAGGCCCAATTGGTCATTCATGACCAACCTTCCCCTTATACTACGTCCTTCACCACTCGAGTCAAATATTATTCTCCCTCTAAAGAGAAGGTTGATGATCTACCTCCTTCACTGGTACAACCCTCTCTCACGACTCCACCTACCAACTGTCCTCTTCATCTCGAATGACTGAGCCTTGACATAGTTCTTCGACCCCCTCCAAAGGGAATCATCCGAAAATTGGCTTTCAATCCCCATGCTCATGCTACCCAAAACTACAATGTTGTTGAAGATCTGGCCCAAGCACCTTCAACGATGCCAGCCCTCGAAGTCCTTCAAAGTTGTCCCACACAACAGAAGGCACTATTGAAAGCTATCGGTGGAATCGACTCGACAGACACGAATTTAATAATTTTTTACTTGGAAGAACACATTCCAAGGTTACCCCCTCAACTCGCATTCTAAATCCAAGTGATTGTCTCTAACAAAAACATTTGTCAAACCGTTATCGATGAGGGTGCCTCGATATGTGTCATGTATGTTACCTGCTGGAAAGCGATCGACTCTCCCTCTTTGACCGAATCCCATAACAATCTCAAAGCCTTCAATGGCTTCGGTTTTAATCCCTATGGTGTTCTTCCTTCATTGCCCATCACGCTAGAAGGAAAAATGGTCCAAGTCAAAGTGGAAGTCTTTGATGCTCCTCTCGACTACAATCTTTTTCTTGGCTGTAGCTGGATCAATTCCATGCACACAGTTGTGTCGACTATTTTTTGTGTTGTACATTTCCCAAATCAAGGAAAGGTTTTCACTGTCGACCAATTAGCCTTATTTAACTCAGATACACGTACTGGCAACATACCGTTCATCGTTAAAACCCCACCGGGTTATGAGAATGTCGGCGTCGGTCTTCTCAAAGACTCCTCGTTAATGCGTACTTTCCCCATTCCACCACCCGATATTCCACAATCATCTATCACTTCAATTATCATGATCTCCACTTTGATTAAAAAAAACCCTATGTCTCATGACTCATGGCTGGTACCTGACCCTGGCGATCATCTTTGCTACGGTGACGAAATTCCTTTAAGTCCGATTGAATCTGCTTATCAGTCCATTCAATTGGCAACCCCTTCTACCCCCTCTCTTGGTGAGTTATCTCCAGATCCTTTCCATGTCATTTTTCCCACAGATAAGATGATTATGTCTATCATGGAAGACACCCCCTGGGATGATGGCCATCACCGTTCCATACTCTTCCTGGAACAACACACCATTGAGAACTACCAACATATTTCTACCCGGTCGACCATTGTCATCATTTAAACCGTTCCTGAGTCCACACATGATGTGTTTTCCTGAAGGGAACTTAAGAAATATCTCACCCACTATTCCCCTCGACATATCCATCGAACCTGGAATTGTCGAAAATGTGCATATCAGAGCTTTGTGTTCCCCTGACGAAATCGTCACCTACATGTCACGTTTCAAAGAGTTTCATGACATCTTCGCATGGAGCTATGAAGAAATGTCGGGTATCGACCCCGACATTGTGATACATGAGATCAAGACATACCTAGACACTAAAACCGTCCAGCAATGCCTTCATCCAGTTCACCCACGTAAAGAGACTGCTATCAAGCTTGAAGTCGAGAAACTTCTCAAAGCCAACTTTATTTACCCGATGGCCCTCACTGACTAGGTTTCCAATCTTGTCCCGATTGACAAGAAACAAGGCATGATTCATGTATGCGTTGATTATAGGGATATTAATAAATCTTGTCCCAAGGACAACTTTCCTACCCCCTTCATTGATCAGATTGTCGACGATTGTGCCAGAAGTGAAATCTTCTCTCTGATCAATGGTTTCTCTGAATATAATCAAATCAATATCGTTCCCGAGGATCAACATAAGACTACTTTTATTTGTCCGTGGGGCACTTTTGCCTATCAGAAACTCCCTTTCGGTCTCAAGAACACTGGTGCAAATTTTCAACGTGCTATGTCTTATTCCTTCCATGATATTAATCACATCGTGCAACCATATCTTGACGAATTACCTGCTCATTCCATGTGCCGAGTCGATCATCCAATCCACCTCCAAGACATTTTCGTCCGCTGTCGGTTTTACCACATATGCTTGAATCCTCAAAAGTGTGTTTTCTGCGTGGAATCTGACCAACTTCTAGGCTTTATTGTTTTGCATCAAGGGATTATGGTAGATCATTTAAAGGTCAAGGCAATCCTTAATCTCCCTTCTCCTTCTACACTTCACTAGTTACAAAGTTTGCAAGAGAAAGCAAACTTTCTTCATCATTTCATCCCGAACTACGTCGAGATAACTTGTGGATTTACGGGACTCCTCAAAAAGGGGTCTGAGTTTGTATGGGATACCATCACAAATAAAGCCTTCAAAGCTTTGAAACTGTCCCTGACATGTGCTCCACTTCTCTTCCCCCTCGATTACAGTCGCGATTATTTCCTCTACCTCGCAACCTCAGATTACACCATTGGTATGGTTCTCGTCCAAGAGGATGATTCTCATGATTCTCATGTTATCTATTACTTGATTCGAAGCCTAACACCTACCAAAACCAAGTATTTACATGTCGAAAAATTGGCCTTGGAAGCCGTCCAAGCAGTTCAATGCTTCCGGCACTATATCCTCTCTTGCAAGACTACAGTGATTTCTAACTGCAACCCTATGCAACAAATTCTCACACGTCAATTGCTAGGGGGAAATTACTCCAAATGGATCGTGATACTCTAGGAGTTTGACTTGGAATTCGAATGAGCCAAGTCCAAGAAGTCCTTAGTGTTTGCTGAGTTGATATGCGACTTTCCCTACTCTGAAACAAAAAATGTAGCAGTCGATTCATTAGCTGATGAATCCATTTTCCTCATTAGTTTCGACGATATTTTGTATGGCGATATCATCATATATCTCCAAACCCAGACTTTCCAGCCCAATTTGTCCAGTATTGACCAACGTCGAATACACTACCAAGCCCGTCAATATATTATCCTCGGGGATACTCTTTATCGTCATGGGATTGACTCAGTTTTTTGACGCTGCCTCACGTTCGACGAAGCCGAGAAAGACTTAAATGACTGCCATTCTTGAGCCTATGGTGGTCATATGTCTGGGTATGCTACTGACCAGAAGATCTTACGAGCAGGGTATTTTTGGCCTTCTTTATTTAACAATTGCATAATCGCCATCCAAAAATGCCACGCTTGCCAGACCTACAATCATAAGATACGGTCACATCCCACTCCTCTTCACCCTGTGGTCTCCGTTGGTCCCTTTGAAAAATTGGGCATCGATTTCATGAAATGTCACCCCCACTCGGTCGGGGGGCATGGGTACATTATTGTAGCCATATATTATTTTACGAAATGGGCCGAGGCGATGCCGACATTTGACAATAATGGAAAGACTGCAACATTATTCATTTTTAATCACATCATAGCTCGTTTTGGTGTTCCTCGGGCTATTGTCACTATCATGGTAGCCACTTTAGAAACTTCATGATGTCCGAACTCATTGAAAAGTTGGGTCTTCGCCATGAAAACTCAATGCCCTATTACCCACAAGCTAATGGCCAAGTCGAAGCAATTAACAAAATTCTCATAACCATGCTCTGACGAATAATAGGGATTCACAAAACGAGTTGGTGCACAATGTTGTTTTTAGCATTGTGGGCCTACCAGACATTCGTTAAGTCTGCTACCGGGTTTACACCTTTTCGGTTAGTCTATGATCTTGAAGCTATCCTCCCAATTGAGTGCGAGATACCCTCCTTGAAACTAGCCGTCGAACTCCCACCAAACACCTATGCCAAAGAGGAGTGTCTGTTGTATCTCATGTGATTAAACGAAACTCGACGTGATGCTGCCCTAGTCATCAAAGCCTAGAATAAATGTGTCAAGGCCCAATACGACAAACATGTCAAGCCTCGCATTTTCTTCGAAGGAGATCTGGTTCTCCTTTACGAACAATATCAAGATATGCTAGGAGCTGGTAAATTCGAAGCCATGTGGCGAGCTCCTTATATCGTTAAATGAGTTTTGGAGAAAGGAGCTTATGAGTTAGTAGATTACGATGGTATCCCTTTGAGTGAACCCAGAAATGGGCTGTACTTGAAGAAGTACTATGCATAAGATCACCCGTGCACAAGTACTTGTATTTTTATTGTATCATACTTCTTGTGTGTTACTGTAGTTTTCTTTTGTCGATATCTGGTCTCTGCCCTTATGTGACATTGTGTATGATTTCCAGATGTGAGAGTCTCCGCTACCCCACATTGGCTTCATTGATGGCACTAGCCGTAGTACTCAGAACCTTGCTTTCACTGCATGGGCAATTTACGCCTCTACAAACAAACTTGTCTCTTTAAGAGGTGTGTGCCTCGGCCAAGCAACCAACAATATTGTAGAGTATAGTGCCATTATCGAATTGTTGATTGATGCTATCTCGCTCGGTATCCGTCACTTGGTTGTGCGAATCGATTCACAGCTCATATTACTACAGTTAAGTAATGTCTATACTATTCGAAGTCCTACTTTGTTACGGGTGCATTTGTGAATTCGACTCTTGGAACGTTATTTTGATTATATTGAGTATCAACATATTCCTAGATGTCTAAATATAGTAACTGATGCATTAGCTAATTATGTATTAGATAGACATTTGGGTCATTTATAAATCAATCACATCAATTTTCACACAACACAAGATAAACTGGTAGAAGCCATATGTATATATAACGATCAAATTTTTTTTTACAAAAAATTATGTCCAAGAACCAAAACTTCAAAATCTGAAGCACATAGCTTCTACAAAGTGACATCATGGATGACGTTCACGGTAACACATGACTTCTGGGGAAACCCTACGAAGCAGTCGACCGATAGACTCGGACACTCCTACTATAGGACGTTGATAACGTCATGGAACCTCTCCAAGAGGCATGTCTGGAATGTCTATTGTCAAACCCTCTAGGTTTTGTGCCACTGCTTCATAATCTTCGACGTCCCATCATGGCACTAGAGCCACCTCTCCTCGTCATTGAATAGGATAAGTACCAGGTGGTCGAAAATCCCCCACGTTTGTGTCATCAAAATTTTTTTTGTACTTATACCTTGGATGAACATAAAAAACATTTGCATATGATAAAATTCACAAAAACATTTAAAAGGAAAAAAATATGTACTTCTTACCAAGATCTCCCCACTGAGTTCCCTCAGATAGGGCCAAGTTCGGATCTCCTTGGAAATCCAACTCGGCATAAGCATAATCATCGACCATCAGCATCTGTGGTTGCAACCAGTCGAAGAAGGTATCATTTTACTTGATAATTGGTCTAGCTATGTGCCGGGCCATGAGTTGACACCACCTCATCATTCTTGGATCTGCTGGATCCGGTAAACTCCACTCAACCTGCAACCTCAGCAAGGGAACCCTCTCAAGGAAGAAGGACACCAACAATGACCCGTACCCGAATTGCTTTAGGTTGCCTCTCCTGCATTTGGTAAACTTCCTCTTCACCCTGCGAAGAATTGCGTCTGCCCAATTAAAAACCTGAGGCTCAGTACACACTATGGCATACTGAAAGTAGCTCTGGAGAGCCATATGAGGAGAAATTCTCCGAACCATATGAGCAATGGTGAACAAAATAGTACGAAGAGTCAAATCTCGCACCTCCCAAATGGATACCTTTCCTTTGCTCATTTCCACCTCTGGAACACAATGCAAACGATAGTATTCACTCATAGGCAGCCCACCACCTCTGCTACCAGTTAGGCTCATGTGGTACCCACGCTGTGATAGTCCTTTCAAGATGTAAATGTCCTCGATATCCAAGGACAGTGTGTGGACCCCTACATGGAATACTTGTTGGTCCGGGTCCCACATATGCACAAGGTACTCTAATAACCTGACTTGGGCCCTCATGCCCGGGATGCGAAATAACTTCAGGAGACCACAGTATCACAAAAAAACAATGGTATCTAGGTTATTCCTGAAAATAACATCATCTTCTTCATGTTCTCTTTCACTCCATTCTAGAACCATGGTGATAGCCAAATGCCTGCATAAGAAACATGAGAAGAATGTCGGCAACTCTATTCAACTTTTGGTATCTTTTTCATTGAACAAACTTCAAAAAATATTTTCACTTTGCGGTTCTTGCAGGTGCGCTTTAGGAACAATGTGAGGTTCTCGTAGGTGCCTTTGGGGTCACCTGCGAGAATGATGCATTCTCGCAGGTCCCGTGTGGCTGGCCTGCGAGAATGGTCGAGCGCATTTTTAACCCCTAAAACAAAGTCAAAAACATGAATGTTACCAATGAAAATGAAAATTTAAACAATTAAAAGATAGAGGAAAAGGGGCTTACCTCACTATCGGAGACGGTTCGTTGAATGGATGCTTGTACCTCTCACAATCGAGCGCCGAAATTCGAGGGCAAAAGAGGGGTTTTGGACTAAAATATTGGCAAAGTTACAATGACTATGGTAAAAAGGACTTCTACCCACTTATATTCACTTTTACCATTTGTTATTGGTTTTTATAATAGTTTTGTTTATTAAACCTAATGCCTAATACCCTTATCAGTGCAACTTTTGTAGACGTAATGACCTCGACGTTCATACACAGGTATACGGATATTATTTTCTCTTCTTCATCGCATGTTTTGATTGTTTTTCATGGTTTTTGTACAAAACCTCGAGCTTGGTATTTCTCTGTTATCACGCTCAAAAATATATGAGAATGCAATCGAGCATACTTTTATCACTTTTTCGGGCTCAACAAGGTTATACGAAAAATGAACCCCCCTGGAGTCCTCTTTAATCTCTTTTCATACTCTCTAAACATGAAAATATTGCCAAGCGACCTTGCTATTTTCATGCTCATTAAATTATTTGAAGAAAGTGTCTGTTGGGCAATAATTTATCTCTTTTTCGGTCTCATCAGACTATTTTTATGAAAAAGGAACTAAGAGAGTTCTCTTTTAAGTGTTTTTCCAGACTCTATAATCATGAAAAAACTTCAAGTTTTCTATCTTTGGATTTGTTAAACAAACATCGACAGACACGCAATGGGACCAAACCACTCCTTCCTAGGGTTCGTTAAACATACTCCGAAGGAATCATCTGAAGGATGAGCTTACATCAACAAGCATATGTTATCCTCCTCAAGCTTGCGTAAAAATAAAGAGGTACTCACCAGAAATGGTGGGGGAAATATTTGGGAAAGGGATGTGTTTTTCGTATTCGTATTATTAGCAGTAAGTGTCGCTCTTGAACATGACACCCCCCTATTCATTATCTGAAGATGGTTTGGGAAATCCATTCGTCTCTCATTCGATTTGATACAAGTTCATATCTTGGGTCATCTCTGAGTCAATGCTTCCAAATCATTGGTTGTTTCATTCATATGTTCAAGAGAAGTTCATCTGAAACCTCTGTCGAGTCGGCCATCTACAGTTGTCCATTCTCTCTATGTTGGCCTTCCCTATGTCCAGTCTGAGTAACATCATACTCTGTTTCGCCTTCAAAATATGTTACTCATTTTGTGTCATTGATGGGGGATACATCAAGGCCCTCCTGTGACGAGTTTTGTTCTGTCGGCTCCAGCTCATTATCCGGAAACAAGACTTAGAAATTATTCAGTACCTTGGGACTTGCATGCCTCAATGGCAAGTTTCCTCACTTTCGACAGTGGGCTTTCATCATTGACCCCTGATCAGGAGATTCTGTTGGATGTTTGACCTCAACTCATTCATTCACATTCGGTGGATTGTACTAGTGTACCTTGGGATTCATTGACATTAATGGTGATTTCCCTCGCACTTGTTAATGGTTTCATCGATGACCGGTAATCAAGTGGTTTATACCATGTTTGACTTCGACACATGTAATCACATGTTTAGATTTGTACTTTTAGGCAACGGGATTGAAAACCCTAGGTCTCATATTTTTGGTCCAGGTTGTGATGAAATATGTATAATTTGCTGACACATAGATCCACTTTGTATGTCTCGTGGCTATGTTGTCTCAATTTGAATTTTCTTGCATAGATCCACAGTGTATTCCTGGTGGCTATATGATATTTTGATGGCATGGATCCATAGTGTATGATTGGTGTCCATGACCTATGCTTATAGTGTCATCCATCCATGATCTGAGTATGGGAATGCCTACCTCAGAACAAGTATAATATTCTATAGATGCTTGGTTGTTCGCAGGTTTCCAATTAGGTGTGCTCCGGGTTTCCGACACAAACATGCAGTTTACAAAGTATTTTGGTTGTCATTGATTATGGCCTCATACTTTGGGGGGCATTCTGTTACCCATGATTTTGGTCATCTAGATGGTGTATTAACAATTGTGTACTCAGGCTCCCAACAAGGACTTTCTCCTGAGAAAAATGGGATTCATCTCCTTCAAGAAAACATGTTTTTGAAGAGAGTTCGCAGGTTGCTTATAGCCTAGGGTGCGAGAATGACCTATTATCGCAGGCCACCTTCAGCTATGGTGCAAACTCCTTGCACTGTGCTCTATGCCTAGGGTGCAAACTTGATCTCAAGATTGGAAAAAGAAGAAGTCTCGATGGTTCTAGAAGGGAATCTTCTAGAATATGGGTTGTCATTCGGCTGGTTATCATTTTACTAGTTTCCCTAATTTGGTGGGATCATTCCCATCCATGTAACCATCTCACCCTTTCCTATATATTGAACGGATTCTCATGGAAAAGGTTAGAGGAAAAAAGAAGAAGAGAAGAGAAAGAACAAGAAGCAAGATTAATTGAAGAATTGGTGAAGGAATTGTGTGAAGAACCCATCTTGAGCAGAAGCTTGGAGACTCTAGTAGGTCTATCAAGAGGAATTGGATCTTCTTCATGCAAGGACAGAGCAAGTGTGTGTGTCAGAACCAAGAGTCACCAAAAGGAAGCTTGCGACATCAAGGCGATCAGGTTGTATCTTCTACTTTTGATTAATATGATACAATGACATGTCCTTTTCCCATAAAGTCATTCTTACTTTATTGTGTAATTCCTTGATCATACACATAAGTTGACGATTGAATACATTTTTTCTATCTTCACTTTGGTTGGTTTGTGTTGTCTTAGTCTTGACCTCATGAGAGCACCAGAGCAAAGTGGGAGCAACAAAAACCCAAGGAAGCGATACAAAGGTATGTCACTTGTTCCTCCTTACTAGCTATTTCAATGGTCGTAACTTAGGGAAAGAGTCATGTCCTGTCCTATTTTTCTCTAGATCTAGGTGGATCTAGGGAGATCTGTTAGTGTCTGCACCTACCGATTAGTCCGATAATAGTCACTTTCCTCCTCTCCTCTTGTTTGTTCTATGATTTATAATAAAGGTTCTTGACATAACAGGGTTTCTTTTGTCGTCGTCAAACGTTTTTCTTGAAAAATCATTTCAGAGTTTTGGGTAAGGGGAACATTAGATTAGAGGAGGGAGAAATTCCTGAAATCGGAGTCACAGGAATAATTTCATAGCATGGGGAATTCGGTCGATGAGGGTTCATTGAGGGTTTCTAATTCAGTGACGGTATGTTTTAGATATATTTCTCTATCGATCATGAGCATGTTTGTGTTCCCCTTTAATGGAAACCAAAGGTGAGCCCAGTTTGTACTAAAGTATCTGTTTAACTTCTCAGACCAGTCTCGACTTAAGAAAAACCCATAATCTTTTGGGATGTCTACTACGATGATTTCAATTAGTTGCACAAATTTAGGGTGTGTTTCTATTCTGATCATTACATCTTTGAGCTCTCCCATAACCTTCACCTGGGTTCTGTCTAATTGTATAACATGTTTATCTCTTTTGAGAGGGACTGTGTTTAATATTTTGCAAATAGATAATGGCATAACATAAGAGGATTCTCCTGAGTCAACCAAACAATTATGGAGGTTTCAGTTGAAGACTTCAAATGTCAAGAGGAACAATGGGACAACATGTTTTCCCTTCTTATTTTTAGAGCATGCATTCATAGTTGGTTTGTTTCTTATATCTGTGGGAATTAGATTTCCTCCTTGGTCAGTGCTTGTCACGAGATTTTCTACTGATTTCAATGCTTGTAGCAGAAAGCCCTTTTGCTGAGGAATTCTACATATGTCCATTACCAATATGTTTTCCTTCAAAATTTTCAAATCTTCTACTATGTTGTAGTCCATCTTGGGAAATTCTCGTGTATGGATGTTTATAGGGTTTCTTCGGGGAGAAAAAGTTGTTTTCGGGTGATCGAGAGATGGTTTTCCTCCCAAAGTTTGGGTCGTAGTAAGGTCATTTGAGACAAGTGGACCTCTACTTTGTGTTTTCACAGCCAAGACTTCTGCAGGTCGTTCTTGGTGTTGAANTTAAAATATTATTAATTTTTCTTCAAGTGATCATCAACAATATACAACATATGGACAGTAAAAGTAAAGAGAATCAGTCACACATAAGGTATACACAAAGACAGATTTTCACGAGGAAACCCATAAAGGTAGAAAACCTCTTCTTCTTCGAAATGATAGGCAATCCTTTAAGTTCTTTACATCATCTATAATTGAGCACCAACTCAATGTGAGGCTGCTACCTCTGTTTTACAAGCTGCAACTTGTTTAAGAGCACCAACTCTCTGGTTTCTTTAGCACCCACTAGAAGGGAGCACCAACTCCCTTAATGTTCCAGCACCAACTAGATGGAAGCACCAACTTCCAGTTACACATGCTCCAACCTGTATAACAAAGAACACTTGTTCTCCCTTGCACCACCCTGCCACCCTGATTTCTCTGGCTGCAACCAAATGGAAGCTACAACTTCCTGTATTCAAGCTCTCACTTGAACCTCTAAGGACAACAGTCCTCCTGAGCACCTTCCAACCTCCCTAGAACATTAATGAACAAATAAACATTTAACTACACAAATAAATCAATTCTTAACAATCTTTCTTTGTTCTGTAAATCTGGTCATCTTCTAACTGTTCTGCAATTCATTTCTTCCTCTGTCTGTTCAGTAGGTCTGCTCTGCATCAACTTCTTCTGTCATTCTGCTCAGCTTCAAGTTTTCTTCATCATCAGTTACTCTTCCCCGAGATTCATCTCACACTGTGCATATTCTCCATCTCACTCTGTGCTATCTGATTTTCCCTTTATTATAGTTTTATTCATTTCTCATCCAGAATAACCAACCTCACGTTGTTTGTCTCATTTTATTTTATACCCAATCACGACGGTTCAACTTCCCATATCCTTAGGCAAAAGGAAGACAACTGTCTCAGCAACTGAAATGCCAACTAATCAGAAATCATGAGTCTGTTTCGCTAACAGATTCGAAACTGAGGAGTTAACTATGAGAGAGAATATTAACCCTCCAAACAACACTTGATCTGACGGTTTAGATCATTCCGCGATTTCGCATATTGCGATTTCGACATTCCTAATGTTCAATGTTCTTGTCACTTACAAATATTGATCCACAAAACTCCATAAATAAGTCGGATCAACGGTCCATATCACATCTTGATTTGATGGTTCAGATTTAGTCGAGATTTCACACATCGTGATTTAGACACTCTTGACGTTCAGTGTTTTTGTCACTTCAAATTCTTGATCCATGAAACTCCATAATAGAGTCGCATCAACGGTCCAGATCACATCTTGATCTGACGATTGCAATTACGTTGCGATTTCACATATCGCGATATCGGGATTCTTGATGTTAATATTCTTTGACATCTCTAACACTTGATCCTCGAAACCCTGAAATGGACTTGGATCAACGGTCCAGATTCAATCTTGATTCAATGGATGTGATTAAATCGTGATTTCACATATAGCGATTTCAGAATTCTTGTTGCATTTTTTCTTTTCCTCTTGATGTTGCAATTTACGAAACTCCGATAAGGACTGGAATCAATGGTCTAGATTCAATCTTGATTCAATGGCTGTGATTAAGTCGCGATTTCAGAATTCTTGTTGCATTGTTTCTTTTCCTCTTGATGTTGCGATTCATGAAACTCCAATAGGGACTAGAATCAATGATCCAGATTCAATATTGATTCAATGGCTGTGATTAAGTCAGAATTTTGCATATCGTGAAATCGGGATTCCTGTGGATGATATTACTTGACATCTCCAACTCTCGATCCCTGAAACTTCGATATGGACTGGAATCAATGGTCCAGATTCAACCTTAATCTGACGGCTCAAATTAAATCATGATTTCGCATATTGCGATTTCGAGAGGTTAGAGAACATCATTCCTTTGACTCTCAAGTCATCGAACTGACGATATATCCCCACCTGTCCTACCTGTAAATGGACGGTCCTCCTTCTTTTAAAATGTTGTACACCCACTTCTCCTTGTACTTTAAAGACTGTGAAGTTTCTCCTTGATCCAAGGATGGTCGGGTCCTGCACTTGAATCTAATGTCTGAGATTTGTTCTCCTCTTCAATGCGCTCTTCTTGTCTACATTCAAATCTGATGACCCTCGTTCTATCGAAAATTTGAAGGGGATCCAATGAACATAAATGATTCTCAAACCTTACGGGCCTACCTCTTTAGCGTGCTCTTATTCAAATCTAACGGCCATTGGGAATTCAGGAAGGAATCCAATGAACATGGTTGTTTCTCTTCCCCATTTTATACTGCACCGTTGATCATCGCTGCTATACTCAAGCCATAATCACTATTGTACTTGCCATCAATGACAAGCATACGCTGCCTGTAAAATATGCCAACAATCCTCTATGTAAAACATGCCAACAATCCTCTGTACATTCTTCCTGTACTCATGCCATCTTTACTTATGCTCGTCTGTTACATTCTTCCTATACTTATGCCATTCGTTGTCTGTTAAATATTTTCCAGCAATCTCCCCCTTTGGCATTGATGGAAATACAAGCACCTGCATGTATTTGGACTTGACTCTCCTCCCGAGCTCTTTTCTCCCCCTTTGACATCAATGTCAAAGAAGAAACAATCTTCCCCTGATCTTGTTGCAAAACATACTCCCCCTGTCGACTATAAGCATCTTGGAACTACACAATATATTCAATAAGTACTCCTCCTGACCAGGTGAACAGATTAAACACAAGAAATTATGACCCCCAATTTTTGATGAAGATATCCAAACGGGGTCACTGCTAATGGTTTAGTAAAGATATTAGCCATCTGTTCTTTGGAAGGAATATAATTCAGCTGAACAATTATGTTTGTAACTTGTTCTCTAAGAAAATGGTACTTTATTGGAATATGCTTAGTCTTGGAATGAATAACATGATTCTTGGAGACACTAATGGCACTGGTGTTATCACAATGAATTGGAATAGGATCAGTGTAAGTTACCTTTAGATCTGCAAGAGTTTGTATCGTCCATAAAATTTGTGTGAAGCAAGTAGCTGTAGCAATGTATTCTACCTCTGTAGTGGATAATGAAATAGATCCATGCTTTTTACTAAGCCATGCAACTAATGAGTCACCCAGAAAGAATGCTCCTCCACTGGTGATTTTTCTCTCATCAACACAATTTTCCTAGTTTGCATCTGAATAAGCAGTTAACTGTAAATTTTTATTTCTAGGATACCATAGACCATAAGTCATTGTTCCCTTCAGGTATTTAAATATTATTTTGACAACTACCAAATGAATTTGTTTAGGAGCAGACTGAAAATGACCTACCATTCCAACAGCTTGCATTATATCAGGACGGGATGTTGTTATGTACAAAAGACTGCCTATCATAGAGTGATATGTCCTTTGATCAACATCAGGTGAGGTATCATCTTTACTCATCTTGCAACCAACCACCATAGGTGTGCTAACTGTAGAGGAATCTTCCATCTGAAATTTCTTCAACGTCTCTTTCAAATATTTTTCTTGAGAAATAAATATTCTTGCAGAACTTTGTTTTACTTGTAAGCCAAGAAAATATGACAGTTCTCCTATCATGGAAATTTCAAATTCTATTTGCATAGAATTAGAAAACCACTGGACAGATGATTCATTAGTATAGCCAAAAATAATATCATCTACATAAACCAAAACAACTAGTAAATTATCACCTTCAGACTTAATGTAAAGGTTACTGTCAACAATACCTTTCTTGGACCCTTTTTCTTGTAAAAATTTGTCCAGTCTATAATAGCAAGCTCGTGGTGCTTGTTTTAGTCCATATAAGTCCTTCTTCAGCTTGCAAACATAATTAGGATTATCTGTCAATAAGAATCCTTCAGGTTGCTCCATATATACTTCTTCCTCTAGATCTCCATTAAGAAATGCTAACTTAACATCCATCTGATAAACTTTGAAGTTCTTATGAGATGAATAAGCAAGAAACATTCTGATAGCTTCCAATCTTGCCACTGGTGCAAAATTTTCATCAAAGTCCTGACCTTCAACTTGTGCATATCTTTTACAGACCAATCTGTCTTTATTCCTAACAACTTGTCCTTTTTCATTCATTTTATTCTTGAACACCCATTTGGAACCTATTACATTATTATCTTCAAGTCTAGGGACAAGCTCCCAAGTATTGTTCTTCTCAATCTGATCAAGCTCTTCATTCATTGCTCTAACCCAATTATCTTCCTGGCTAGCTTCCTCAAAATTTTTAGGTTCAGTCATAGATAAAAAGGCAACATGAGAATGTTCTGAGTCTTTAATCAATTTCATTCTTGTTTGAACCCTTCATTTATGTCCCCAATGATTTGATTTTCAGGATGATTCTTTCTAATAATTCTGGGAGGTGATTTTGCTTCTTTCTGCTTATTTGTGTCAGTTTGAATATTCATATCTTCATCTGATCTAGACTCTTCTCTTTCTGATCCTTGGACCTGTTCATCTTCATCTTCAACTGTATCTTCTGTTCTTGGTTCAACACTGCTTACATTTCTGACTGGGATTTCTTCATCAACTTTTATATCTATACAATCAACTAGTTTGTGCAGTATCTTATTGTAGCTTCTGTACCATTTAATATTTGTAGAATAACCCATGAAGATACCTTCATCAGCCATGTCATCATATTTGCCAATATTTTCATCATTGTTCTTGATATAAAATTTACTCTCAAAAACTTTAAAATTCTTGATTGAAGCATGTCTTCCAAACCAAAGTTCATAAGGGGTCTTGTCACTGTGTGGTCTGAGATGAGCTCTGTTAAGGATATGAACAACTGTATGAATTTCTTCCACCCAATATTTCTGAGGTATGTTCCTTTCATTCATCATTGAGCTTGCCATTTGTTGTACTGACCTATTCTGCCTCTCAACAACTCCATTTTGCTGTGGAGTCCTTGGAATTGTGTACTCTCTTTTGATCCCATTTTTATCACAGAACTCTTTGAAGTTCCCAGAACTAAAATCTCTTCCTCTATCAGGCCTTACTGCCTTTAACCTTTTTCCTATTTGATTCTCAGTCAAAGCCTTAAACACTTTGAATTTTTTAAGTGCTTCAGATTTTTCTTTCAAAAATGCAACCCAAGTTAGTTTAGAATAGTAATCAATAATCAACATAAAGCAATTTTCTTTTCCTGTACCTTCTTTCCTTGATGGTCCACATAGATCCATATGTACTAACTAGAGAGGTTTTTCTATTGAAGGAAATTTTTTAGATTTGTATTGAGTGCGAGTAAGCTTTCCTATCTGACAGGGTTTACAAACAGAGTGATATGGCTTTGATATCTTCGGAAGATCTTTTACTACCCCATTGTTTCTGAGCTTGATTATGTGATCAAAATTTAGGTGACCAAGTCTCCTATTCCACAGCCAACTTTCATCATATTTGCTTAAGTTGCATTCTTCTTCTTCTTCCTTTAAAGCATAGACATTGTTTTCTGTTCTTATACCTTTTGCAACTAGCTAACATGAATCCACAGATTTTATTCTGCAGTCTTTAGAGGTAAAAACAACTTCACACCCTCAGTCACATACTTGACTGAAACTAAGTAGATTATGTTTCAAATCTTCTACAAACAACACATCTTGATCTTTTCTTTTTCCGTTACACAAACTTACAATTCCTTTACCATTTATCTTTCCTGGTGCATCATTTCCAAACGTTACATTCCCTGATTTGCTATCACTTAGAGTTAGAAACTTACTTTTGTCTCCAGTCATGTGTTTGGAGCATCCACTGTCAATAAACCAGGGATTCTTTTTCCTTTGAGCTGATAGCACTAGTCCACACTTGTCATCCACTTTCTTCTTCCAAACTTTGACATTTTCAGTAGTGGAGATCAAATCTGAATTGTATTTCCTTAAGCGACAGTCTACAACATTATGACCATAATTATGATAATTGTAACATTCTGGTTCACGGAATAATAGATCATAACGATTGTTATGCACATATCTGTTGTTGTGTTTCACCTATGTCCTTCTCCCAGTCATCACATGATTTATAATCTGTGATTGTTTGTTGCTTGGATGTCTCAATCTTTGTTGTGAAGGATAGTTATTCATTGAATATATTGATTGTTCATATCTAAATCTTAAAGAACAGTTTATAGCTTTGTGACCAAAATTAGAGTAAAGAAAACAATAACCATAGAAAAAATATTTGTACCTTGAAAAAATTTGTCTTCTTTGAGGAGGTCGACTTCTGTCATGCCAATAATCTTTCTGGTCTACAAATTCAGTTCTGGTGCTTTTTCTTTCATTTCTTCTTGGTGGCTGATTTTCCTTCTTTGTTTCTGCAGAGTGATGTTGTCAATGTTTGAGGATTTGACAAACTTGATAGATTCTGTATTACTTGGATGATCACTACTTGATCCTTCTTCATATCCCAATCCAACTTTCAACTTTGAATTTCTTTGTTGATTTAGAATGGAGGTTAATTCTTCTGAGGCTTTAGTACTTGGCATATTTTGATGATACAATCCTTTAAATTTCTCCATTTCTTTTCTAGTTTTTACTATCTCTTCTTCTAAGGCTTCACACCTGACCTTCTTCTCTAACAATTGTTGTTTCAGTATGTCTTCTATTTTCTTTGCCTCTTCTAATTCCACTTTCAGCAGAGCAAAGTCTTCATCAGGTTTTTTACTGTCTTTCTCGAACTGTGTCAACAA
Source organism: Picea mariana (assembly GCA_032191745.1). Lineage (NCBI taxonomy): Eukaryota > Viridiplantae > Streptophyta > Pinopsida > Pinales > Pinaceae > Picea > Picea mariana. Next base: position 25,210 of record JASDQU010947391.1, read on the forward strand.
TTGTTTCTTTACATCCCTTCATTTGGACCTCTATCGTTTTGGATTCTTCAAAATTCTCAGCTAAGGTTGGTTTGGAGACCCTTTTCAAAAACATGGAAATCAAAGCTAGGAGAGCATTAGCGTATACTTCGATTTGAAACTCCTAAGTAGGTTTAGCTTCGTGCTGGAATTTGTTTACGATGGAGGTAAATATTTGATTAGAATATTTAACTCTTTCCTTTTAACTCATGGTAGTGGAGAACAACTCATCCATCAAAGCTCCTGTAGTGGTTTCTTCTGCAAATTTGTCAAGAAAATCCTTTTGAAACTTAGTCCAGCTAGTTATGGATCCTATAGGTAAGTTAAAATACCACGTGGAGACCGAATTCTCGAAAGTGTAGGGAATAGCCTGCAAACCACGTCTTCATGTTGGACATTCATCAACCTAATAGTTAGTATGAATTTTTTGATATGGTCTTTAGGAAATCCTAAGGTTTCATGGTCAAATTTAGGGAGTACCTTCTCTGGATGTCAGGGAAGGTTGTGTACTCATCCAGAGATAGCCAAAGAATCTCTCACCAACCAATGTTGATTATTCTAAGGTGGGTTTCCCCCTTATTCATCATGGTCATTTTTATCTTCCATGTCTTCATATCATTCTAATTTAAACCCTTCCTCTTCAGAAAAGTCATCGGGCTCAGAGTAGTTACCAATCGGTGTTTCGGGGATTAGATTAAGAGGATGTTCAATTTCTATGAGGGAGAAATCTATAAGGTCTTCTACTGTGTGCACAAAAACCTAATCGGGGGATTCAACCACTGGTCTGCTTATTTGTTTTCTTCGAGGAAGTAACGGGGCTAAGGGAAATGCATTGATCTATCAGGCGTAAGCTCTTGTGATTCTTCTGAATTGGTTCAATTCCTTGTGAGGAAGAGCGTATGGTATATTAGAGAACATATGTTATTCCTTGTGCTGGGGTGAGTTACTTGTTTTAGGAGTATTCAGTGTGTGTGGGATGTCTTGGGAATGACTAGCCATGCATGTGGGATATTTTGAATCTACAGGTTGTTCAAAAGATTTTGTAAATAATATTGTCAGCCATTCATTCTTCGGCCCTTCTTATAGCACCAATTCTGTTGAGGGGTCCTAAATCCCTTTAACTCAATAGTAGGAACCAAACCTGCCACTGAGGACCAATTAGACTCTGCAGCATTTAATAGTGGAATGGTTCTCCAGATCTTGTGATCTGGCGAAATAATTGATGGGCTTTACGTTTTCTAGTGAAGGATTCTCCTTCAGTTCAGACATTCTCTTTTTTGTATTTTCTCTTATAGGTGGGACCAATACAAGATAAAAGCCAGTGTAAACCAACTTGGTAACCAAGTGGGAAAAACCTTAACTACTGGAGAAGGCTGAGCTTTGGATAGCCCTTTCACTCTAGCATGAAGACAACAAATATTCACCAAAATCCTAGTAATAATACATTAACTTTCCGGTGTTCCAATTATTGAGTGAGGTGTGATTATCAAAAGAAAACACATACGCAATGAACGATAGAAAGAAAAATAATTCTCTTAACTCTAATAATCAATTACATAATAACACAACAATCCAATTTTCATCATAAAAGACAAGAACTTTAAAACATTGAATCTGATAACTTATCAACAGATTTAGAAGATCTTACTCGTTACACCATCCATTCATGAGATGAAATCAGAAACAATTCGTCTCCACATCCAATTATGCACACTTTGATGAAAAACTAAAACTTGTCTCTAGTGATAAGCAATACTTCTCAATTAAGGCAGCTATGAAATAGTTCTTTCCAAAATCCAAAATGAGGGTCTTTGCAACAACCATTGACCCCTTGCTAATAGGTTTACTCTCCTACTTATAACATAATATTAACTAAAAATAGTTATTAAAGTGTAGCTAAGTAAGAAAAAAATTCATCACATGGGGCTTTCTTGTCTCATTCTTCAAAGAGTCATCAAATGATCTCAATTAAGTGCATGACTCTTCTCATACTCTGAACACTTGATGAAGAGATCCTCTCATGTGTTAGCATACGATAATCTATGTTGTTCCATTGGGGCCGAGAGAATCTCTCTTATTTCTACTGTTCATGCCCAATACTTGACTATTCTAGCACTTAACGGTTGCAACATGGCTCAAGATTTGATCAGGTGCTCCATGTACTACTGCACCTATCATGGCACCATGCCTGCCACCTTTTCTATTTCAGAATCCCATGATGAGACTTGTTCAGCATGTGATTTTACTATGTCGCGCAAGTCGACAAAGTCATAGGGTGTGCTGAATTTGGGGAGGCCAATGTCTCTCATTACCCGGTTGATCTTGGTCCAGATTTTCTCGCACTTGGCCCATTTCTCTTGGATTTCTTGATGAGGTTCCTGAGCCATGTTTACCCAATATTTGGTCGATTTCCTTATGCGGTCGATGATACCTTCGTTTAGCACCTGGATGTTGTGCTCTTCAGCATCTCTGCCTTATTGCACCACACTGATATAGTCGATCCTTTCCATGGCTTGGTTTTCTTTCTCATACCACCTCTCCATATCCTTGCACGTCGCCAGTGCCATGAGGGTGTTTTCTTGAAGCTTGAATATCCTTACAGTGAATAGGTGCCGCTCATTTATAAATTTTCTATAGGCCTCCTTGAATTCACTCCTTAGGAGCACTGTGGCCTGTGTGTTGTCCTGGTAATATTTTTCCAAGTGGCACAAATGTTCCAATTCTTTCAAATCAAAAACCAACACCTCTTCATCCCTTTTTTTTCTATCCAGGGTGGCATATGTGATTTCCATCCCTGCACCGATAAGTTCAAATGTCTTGGCATGCTCTGTGTTGATCCAATTTTTTTCTGTGGTGATGAGGATGGAGTGATCTAGAGTGATACTCCTCTTATTGGTAGTTCTCTACATGATATATTTCCTTTTCTGGTCATAACGATGGCATGTATGTTAGCGACTTCATCCATGGGTTTGGGAATTTTCTGATTTCCCCAAATGAGCATATTTCGCAGGCTCCCGATGATGTATATTTGTTCAAGACTGGGTTCTTGAACCTCCTCCATGTGTTCAAAGGTTATGGATTTTGTTTTTCACTCATCGGGAAGTTGATTACTAATTGAAATTGAGGTGTCCGGGGTGTGCTCGGTACTTACTTGATAATCGGTCATTGAAACACTGATTTCTTTCCTTGGATATTCTTTCTTTTGTTCATCTGACCTTGGCTCATCCTTCAGACTATTTGCTTGGGTATCTGGTGCATTGGGTTGATCAGTGTCTAAGACTCTCTCAACCTCTTATTCATTATGTGGAAGGCCTTGAACTTGACCATCGTGAGTTGGGGAAGATGTCTTCTCTGGCTTCTTTTCCTCTATGATCTATATAGGGGTCACCAAGGATACCTGTTGGAATAGGGACAGACCCAGGGTTCAGCTCCAATAGTGCACCAACAAGCCCTAACTACCAGCCCTTTTAGCAACACCTATGAAGCATATGCAATCTCACATGAAGTTTTTATGAGGGGGTTGCACAATAGATATTTCTACAACCAAGGGGAATATCAAGTGGATCTAATACAAGAACAACACATCATTCATATATCACTTATCATATTGGATCTACTTTTCACATCTACCTATCAGATCTAAAACAGTAATGAAATCATGGTATATCAATGACAGAGACAAAATACCAATCACACACAACACAAAATATATGTGGTTCACCCTCTCTCTAGGGCTACGTCCACAAAACTGTTCTTTATATTGTATTAAGATGAAGCATACAGTTCTTGTCTATGCTCTTAGCTACTAGATCCTCTTTCTTATCCTCTCTTTCTCTCCCCTCCCTATGCACCCAGTTGTAGGGTTGATCTTTGCACCTAGCTGAAGATATTAGAATACCAGAAGGCTCTCACACATAGCGCTTCTCCCTCACACAGCAATAACTTCTCATGACAACAATACCCAACAATATCATACCAACCCAAAATAGGTTCTCATGACCTTTATTTATACATTACAATAGCTCACCGACATCCTTAGGCCAAAACCTAGGTGTCCAAAACCCTAGATACCAAAACCCTAGGTGTCTAAAAACCTAGGTCAACTTGACCCATATTTTCAGGGCTTCGCCAACCTATCTTTCCTTTCTTCTCGCACAGTTCTCCAAAGCATATAACAGTGGCTTTTTCCACTTGCTGAGTTATCCATGATCCTTCTTCCTTGCTGATCTATCATCCTTGATCTCCTCATCCAACAGCTTTCTTCGCTCCTTCTTTTATGATCTTTTTCTCACTTCGACCCATTAACAGTCACTGTGTCTTTTGCGAAGTTTGCATTTTCCTTTTTCTTCCTTGATATTCACTTGCTTCCATAACCAAGGGACAACATTCCCCCAACACTCACCTATAACTCGTCTTGAGGGACTTCAGACCCAATCCTTCTATTTTACTTCGACTTCTGATTGTGCAGTGCAACCTCTGCTTTCTACTTTATGCCTTATTTTTGTCCTTGTGCAGACTATATTTTTTGTGTCTGGTACCCAGTTTCAACTGCACCTAGTACCTATACCCTTTTCTTCTTGCGTTTACTGGGAGCTGCAGGGAAGCTGGTTGTCATAGTACAATTTCAACTGGCTCCCATTCACTAATCCTTCCTTCCATTCCCCATTCAGAGTCTTCAATTGTGCATCTCTTCCCTCTGTAACATAATTGATCTCATATGGCCCTAGCCAATGTGTTTTGAACTTCCAAGGATGTTTGATGAACTTACTGTCATATATCAGGACTAGATCACTTTGTCTAAATGCCTTCTTCTTGATGTGCCTGTCATGATAGGCCTTCTCTTTTTCCTTCTGAACATGTTGATGGAATCCTGTAATAAATCTATCTTCCTCCAATTCAACCAGCAATGCAAGCCTCTCTTGAACAGCGTCAGGGTCATCCATATCTATAAAGGCAACAATTCTCAGGTTTAGTACCAAATATTCCATTGGAACAACAACTTCAAGATCGTATACCAACTTAAAAGGTGTCTACATTGTCAGCTTCTTGCAAGTGGTTCTATAGGTCCATAATACTGTTGGTACTCTTAAATCCCAATAATCCCTATTCACACTGCAAATATTCATGAGCGTTGTTTCCAAGATCTTTTTGAATGATTCAACTGTCCCATTTGCTTGTGGATGGTGTTATCACACTAAGTCACCTTGGGTCTCTTAGTTTGTTTTTGTTAAAAAAAAATTTTTTAAAAAACCTTAGATTCCTATTTTCTCTTTAAAATGAATTTCTCATCCATTAAATGTTAATTATGATAGGACCCCCTAGGATGACTAAACCTTTGAGTCATAGCTCATGTGTTGATCCACAATTAAATTTTTGGTCCTTAAACCCTTATGAGCTCATGGTCTATTCTTTTTGTCCCCTCTCATGATTCATCCCTAGGTTGATACCTCCCATGACTAGGTTGATGTGACACACCTCTCTCATCACTCATGACCTCGCATGCATACCTCATCATCCCCACTCACCTTTCCAATCATTTTTTGATTTGGAGAACGTTGCCCACTCAACATGCATTTCCGTAGCGCCTGTCATGATTATCATGCACCCACTCCAATTCATGATTTCCATGAATGATACCTTAACCCTTGTTTTTAGTGCCTAAAATCAGTTGAAATGTTTTCAAAAGATATTGCATTTATGATCCTTGGGAACGGTTTCTAAATTTGAAAAGTTTAGTAGTGATGCACTGCGTAAGTTTGCCAGTTCAGTTCAAATGATCGCTTGTCCACTAAATCTGATGCTGTGAGAGATTTCAAGGATGAAGTTTCCTCAACCTCACCCTAAGTTCATGCTCAAGAGCTCAACAATTTTCAACCTCACAGGTATCCTGTACAACCTCCTTCGCATATTAATTTTCATAGGAGATTTGTGCCCGGGTTTTGGTTTGCTAAGCTTGCATGGTAGTATGGGAGACATGTTTGCATTCCTATAAACATCTTTTCTCGTATCCATAGTCTGATTATTGTGTATAGTCATAGCCTTTGAAAGTCACAGGCCTGACATATCCCATCCTCTGTGTATGCGTTGCACTATGGAGAGGCATTGCTCAAACCTCTCTGATTATCCTTTACTTAGTTTCATCCTGTACGAAAAGTCAGTTTCAAATTAATTCCTCATAGTCTACACTCTGAAAACCTGTATGAGCCTAAAAGTCCATTTCTCATAGCCAAGTTAATTTTCTAAGCACTCTTAATTTGGAGGGCCATCTTTTTTCTTTTGAGACTTAAATTGAAGTTTTATGGTCAATAGCATCCCTTACAGCCTCTTAAGAACCCTCTTTCTGAGTCATGGATACCCCTTAGTCGAAGAAATCACACAAAGGTGGAAAGATAGTTCGAACAAAACCTATGGATATGCTCCTTTTTGACATAAAACCCATGGCAAGGGAAATGTTTCGAAGAGAAGGATGCCTCTCTTTCTGCTAGAACATGCAGAGAGGCCACTTAGAAGTAGCAAAACAATTTGACCTAAATTTTGATGTCAAGAAAACCAGAGTTGGAGATTTGGAATTTGAGGTGACTGAAGCCTCCATCTCAACTACAACATGGATTCCCATTTCAGGATAAAATTGGTTCAAGGCCATGGTATTGAGTTCACCTTTTGTTAAATATCTTTTCAAGCCTGAATACCAAGCCAATGATTTATCTAAGAATGTGCCAAGGAACCAATTGATTGACCAGTTTGACAGAATGTTGAAAATCATATAGAGAAATTTTAGTTGTGAAGGGATATTTAACATCCTGTACCATTACCACATAAGGTTGTTGTTGCATTTTACCGGTAAGGTTCAGATGAATATTCCATATTACCTACTGAGGAGTATAGGTAAAATGGAAGATAGGGTGCAAGCCAAATCCAAGGATGTGGACTCCAATCTTTTCCACTTTGTACTTATTAGGATGCTTGTCTCTGAAGAGTTGGGAAAGAAAGAGATCTCCTGGGAGAATTTTTTGGTCTCTTCTCACTTTAAGTTGGACCCAACACCTACCCCCCAATCACAAATTGCAGGCTCTTCATCACCTACCAGTACTAAAATAGGGATCAGTAAGAAGACAAAGGGTAGATCCCCTATTTCAGAGATCAATAAGCAGGTCAGAGAAGCTAAGGAGGAGGTCTATCCTTCCCCACACAGAGATTTCTCACCACCACCTCCACCAGGGTTAGAAGAAGTTCCATATTCTACCAAGGTGACATCAAAAAAAGGGAAGAAGATTCTCTTTCCCTCTCCTTCTCTAGCAGCTGAAATCAAAGGTAAAAGACCTTTCACCTACCCCCCAAATCCTAAGGGGGATTTCAAATGATAGCCTTTACAAAAAACCCCTGTACAGAAAATCAAGGCTAAAGGTACCAAAATACCTTTGGAGAGGGAAGATGAAATCCCTGTGAAGCATTGTAAAAAACCTATGAAAAATAAAGAAAAGGTTGTTGTGCAAGAGAAGATGCATAAAGGAAAAGGTTTTGAGAAGACTGATGAAACATGAAAGAAAAATTCTATACAGATGGAAGAAAAGGACAAGAAGAAGTCGGCTAAGATTGCACATGTCCCCAACCCCTTTGGCAGCCATACTGACAAAAGAATTATTAAGCAGCTCAGGGATGCAAGGAGAGAAATAGCTTGTCTCAAAGTAGAAGACATGGTCCACTTGGCTCAGTTGAATGAGCTCATGACTAGATACAGCCATACCTTGGACTTGGCAAGGTTCGCAGTGAGAAAGGCTCTTCCTCTTCAT
>JASDQU010947391.1:33117-52634 GCA_032191745.1 Picea mariana
TTTAAATGAGGGGGGGGGGGTCTGAAATGGAATCTTTCCTTTGCCAGGCCCCTATATATACATGGCATTAATCTATCGGTCCCAAATCCCATCGCCTCCTACCACCTGACATACCTACGTCACCTCCTGACGTCATCATCCACTTTTCCAAAGGAGTCACATCCCATAATTTCTCTCAGTCCTTCCTCCTCATTCTCTCGTGGCAAGCCCCCTCACCATGATTTTTACCCCGATCGGTAACCACCATTTCACCCATCTGTATTCCTCAGTCACTGTCACCCGCCATCTCACAGTCTAAATGATCCATTGGCCATTTATTACTAGATAACCTATCCATTAACCAGTTGACCTGTCCTCCGCACCCAACGGACACCCGTTTATTCAAAACTACCCTCACTCTTCTTTAATTCATCATTTACCCATTCATCGCACCAAAGAATTTTACACCATTTTCTCCTCTGTTACAGTCAGTTGCCCCCATCTACAGTCATCCCCACTAATGTTGTTTTTTTTGCAAGTATTGTTACAATAATGGAGCCAAAGTCAAAACGAGCAGAAGGAGAGGAGAATTTGTTTCTCCCACCTCTTGTCGACCTCGACCGAATTCCACTAACCGAAAAAGATTATTTAATCGTAGATACAAAGTGCGATTTCAATTTCACAGACCTCCAGTCATGGCTCAAAGAAGTTTTCCTGGACCAGAGTGATGAAATTGGACTCTGGGAGTCCAATCTACCCCTGTATCTCTTTCCTCAGATTCACTCTTTTCTAGAGTTTGCCCTCAAGTTTCAAGCCCACTACATTCCCAAGCAAAGAGCCATCGTATCCTCTTCTGGAGAAGTTCTTTTCCTCATCACTCCTGAAACCATCGATCAAATGATGAAAATACCTCGAGCTGACTTTACATTACCTTTTAACCTTGAAATCCTCACCGAATTATACCAGAAGATGACCTTCCCTCAAAGATCTCAAATATTTGATCTTTTCCTCCCACAATCCACTCAACTCCCCGCTACAAATCCCCCTTATCCCTCTTCCTTGTTTTCGACCAAAGGAAATCAGAGCATCTCGTCCCTCTGCGCCTTGTTGGGTTATTATTCAGATCACTGGGTAGATGAACCCATTTTGGGATTTCTATCCATTTTCTCCACCGATGAGAAGCCCACTACCTAGTTTGACTTTAGCACATTCCTGGTGAATAATATTCATGAACAATTGGTCAATTTCATCATGAAAGGCATGTTCCGATATTCCTCAATACTGGCATACTTGTTCGTCTTCTTCCAAGCGGAGAAATTTTCTTTTTCCATGAAAAAGATGGACGGAGATGGCAGACCCTAGGTAGTAACTGCATGGACCTCCCTGCTCAAGCATAAATCCACAGAGTTCACTTTCAAGCAGTTTATCGAGAAATTCTATCACCCAGTGGTAAGTATGCTTAGCGGCAGGCCCGAACCTAGGATAAATGATGAAGTTTAGAGGATCATGCATCTCTCGGATCACACAAATACTCGTGATTGGTATTTATACCAAAACCACACTGAGATTAGAGTGTATGGGTGCGAGTTGGCACCGTATAAGTTGCCCAAATATCTGCCAGTCAGAATTTTTTCTCTAGAGTACATAAGGTAGATGATAAACTCTGATGATATTCACTTTGTGTCACTAAAGAAAAAGCAACAGCTCAGAATCAAAGGGTAGATTGGTTCTTTCATCTACAATAGTTGTGGTGTTGGAGAGGAAGCAGACAGGCTACTGAAGGAAATGATGTTTTCCATGAGTTTCACATGGCACTATGATGCATGTGGGGTTATCTCCGATATGAGGGTGAAGAACAAGAATATCCTGTATGTCCATGAATCTAGGCCCAAAGTCGAGAAATTCACAAATCAGACAGGATGGGAACCAAACACTTTGGTCGAAGTGGAACAACAGGACCCCCCGATCACTGTTTCACTAACAACCACACCACAGGTGCCGAAAGAGAAAAGGCCTAGGCAAGATTTGTCACTGCCTGTCACTGAAGTATCGTCAAAAGAATTCCAACTGCACACCAAAAGGCCCAAAACTAGTACAGCTCCCAACCCGACTGGGTAAAAAAAAATTCCATCTACTACAGTGACAAAGGTTGATAGGCCACCCCTTAGTGCGAGCCTTCATCATATCATAACCTCAGTATTGTCGAAGAAATCTATAGATTCTCCATCAACCACCCAGCTAGGCAAGATAGGACCAAAGTTGAGTATCTTTGAGAAATACGATCTGATAAAGAAAAAGAATCAGACTTTGACCAGCAGCACTTGCGCCTTGTTTTGGAAGCAGACGTCAACTGCACAACATAGACTGCTATCGGTGTTTGACACTGAGAAGGGTAGAATGCACATGGAATTCCTCCAAGAATAGGTTCTGGATCCAAAGGTAATCACTGATTACAAAAGGGCCACCTTTGAATTCCAAACTAAATATGTGCATCCGGTCGATCAGATGGACCTGCACAAGCAAATAGGAGAAATGGTTTTCCATACATTGGCACATTCTTCCACTACTACGTCCAAGCTCCAAGTGTCCCTGAACAACGTCCAAATGCAGTTGAAGTTGGAGAAGATATCATTCTTTTCCAAGGACAATAGGATCAAGACTCTGGAGGAATTGGTCCTCAAGATCGGTTATGATCCTTCGAACGTGAAAGAAACCAAGGAGATGATTAAGAAGAAAAATGTTGACATAGCCTCCTTAAGGAAACAACTAAAACTACCACCAACAAAGGATTCACAGGAGAAGGAAATAGCAGAGACAGAAGGAGAAAAGGATGAAATGCTCAAACTACTCATGGAGTAGAATGCACAGCTAAAGGAAATGTAAGTTGAGATGGAGAAGCTAGTAAAAGAGAAAGAACAACTGAAGCCAATGGAAGTCATTCCATTGAGTGCATTTCCACTCTCAAGAGTGAGCACAACGTTAGTAACAAAAGTCCCATCGACGAATCCACTGACATATCTGGAAAAGACTGCTGAATTTGCCAAATCTATGGAAGAGATGAACCTGCAGGAAACAGAGATTAGCAGGCTCAAGAAGGAAATTGATAATATTAAGGAACTTAAATCTTCCTATCAGATCATCCTCTCCAAGGAGAAGCAGGTATCTGACCAGCTCAAACAAGAGTTACAACAGCTCCGGAAACAAACAGTGGCAGGTAAAACTTTGGCCGATGTTAAAGAAAGTGTCTGGACAGACATCACCAAATCTATGAATGAGATATGGCCAATGATAGAGATCATGTTTGAGAAGAATGAATTGGTGCAGAGAAGAAAACAGGCCATTGAGAAGATCAGATTGGAATTGGGAGAGATGCCCACATAGGCTAATGAAATCATCAAGTTGCTAAATTCTAAGACCAAGGAAGAGCTGGGAGAGCTGGAAATTGAGGACGAAACAAAAACCATCCTTGAGGTCAAGAGATTTTTGACCAAGAGAGGATTGATGCTTCATCTAAAGGAAAAGGTTCAAGTCATGGACCTAGGGGTACAATGGTTTTTCAGTAAGATTGAGGCTCTATAGAAGAAAGTTCTTCCTGGTCTGAATGTAATTAATGACAAACTGATGACACTCCGAGACTACAAAAAAAGACTGGCCAAGGTGGCTAAGGACAGTTCAAATTTTTCAGGGATTCAAGGCAGCATCAATGGCAAGGAATTTCTGTATGCGCTTCAGTTGGACATCAGTATCCAGCATGAGATTCGATACATCTTCATCACCAAACCTACCTTCGCCAAGTACATAGAAATGGATGAAGTTTATCGAAGGCTACTCAAAGTCAACGTTCCCAGTCATCTTCGATGGGAAGAACTTTGTGATTTGATCGAGTAATCAAATAGCGGTCCCAATCTAGTCAGCTGTCCAGTCAGACGAGGTCGTACAGAGGCCTCACCAATGGTTCACCCAAGAAACAACATGCAGTTATAACACATCATAAAGCAGTTCCTAGATTTCTGTAATTTGTTAAGATAGTTAGGCTAAAAATAGATTTACCACGTCCTGATCTTTAATGACAGGGTTGGTTGTAATTTGGAGTTATAAATACTTCACTTTTCGAAGTATTTTTGGTTGTTGATATTCACTCCCTGCAAGCTATCAGACTGTGATATTTTTGAGATCTTCCATTAATACAAAGAGGAACTTTTACAGGATTCTTGTGTTTATTCACTGGTGATGTTTTTCTCTCTAAGTTGAATCTTATTCTCACTTTGTTATCATACTATTTTCTAAATCTAATCTTTAGGAGTAACGAATGTTGCAGGATTTATCTCGTATACCCTGTTTCTTACTCAAAAGATTTTAGTGTTTTATCTTCTGGTTTTTCAATAAATAAATTCTTAACTGCTTCTTTGTTGAAATTATCTTTCTTTTCTTTTCTGTTATTCCTCATTTATGCTATTGAAGAATCCAGTGACTATATTATCTCACCCTGTGAAAGGTTTTCTTTGTTTTTCTGGTTTGAATTTTATTTTTAAGACACAGACCCCATAGCCCAATGGATGTGTAAACTATCTTAGCCAACCCAACAAACACTACATCAACAAAACCAACTCATTTGTTTACCTAGACTAATATTTTAAAATTCGAAACATATCTAAATCATATAGAGAGATCCCTCTCTGAAGTTGGAAGGGCTAGATCCCAACTTGAAAAGCGGTTGGATAAAGTTACCTCTTGTAGATTTCTTCTTTATGTCAACCTCCAGGAAATTTACAAAGTGCCAACATATACTCCATACATTTTATTCTTCCAATTCTCCAGTGCTTCTTCTGAGTCTGATGAGCATACGTTGTCACTTCACGAGCTTAGATTTCCATCGGCTGTGGGATTAATGTAATCTTGTTGTCTAGCTATTAATTTGTATATATTTTCCAGTTCATATCCACAGTGTTCTTCTCTAATGGGCTCTGTGTATTGTTTACCTTCATCTGGATCTAAAGGTGTGATGACCCTAAGGCCATCTCTTTCAAAATTCATACATCTTTTCTTTAAATCAACCACAATGGAATTATTGAAAGCCCAATCAATTCCTAGCAGCACAGGGTAAGGGCAGTTGTTATCAACTATCTCAATTACCTCAAAATATGCAAATGTTCTTACTCCATCAATGTCTACAGGGACATGTTCTAGTCTTCCAAATGGACTTAAAGCTTGTTGGTTGGCCATCCTAAGCCTGATAGGAGAATAGGTCAAATTCGATTTTCCCATCAGTGCCCAGGTTTTCTTTGTCATGACATTAACCTCCGACCCTAAGTTGAGGACTACATAATATATATCATGTTCTCCTATTTGATCTTTCAAATGTAATTCCTTATTTGTCCTTCTCTTCTTACCGATTTGGTGTACTACCCTATTCAATAAGGGGTCTATTTTTCCTAGCTCATATTTTCTTATTAAATTTTGTAACTCTTGTACAAGGCTCTCATCCTGAATCAACTTAATACAAGTATATAGGAATTCCATGAGCTTGCTTACCTCTTTTCCTTCTTTTTGCAAACCAGACTGATCAAATGCCAGAGGAATTACATATTCTCTCACTTATGGTCATGTCTTCGATGAGGAGCCTTGGTCTCCTCTGAATTCGTTTCTTGCCTCCTCAAACATTTGTCTTTCTTTCTTTTCATCAAACATTTGTGTCTTCTTTGTATCTTTCCTAATTCCTGAATATTCTGTAATATTTCCTGGGTTCAGTCTGTCTTCTCCTATAAAAATGCCTCCTCTGGTTATAATAGCCACTCTAGGGTCTTCTCCATGAGGTTCATCATATATTAGTTGTATTTGTGGGTTCTGTTGAGATCCTCATATTTCCTGAAGCTTAGCTAGTAGTACAGGACAATCTTCTATAACATGTTCAAATAAGCTACAATAGCTGCAAGTAGTACAAGGGTTTTGGAAATCCCTTGCGAGGTGTCCTGGTTGTGCACAGTTATAACATATTATCTATCTTTGGCCTCAAACAATTCCTCCTCGTCGTCCTCTTCCTCTGAATCCACCATGAGGATTGAAGTTTCCTCTCCCAAAGGAGTTTTACTACATAAAGTTTCCTTCTTGTTGTACTTCAAGTTGGATCTTGTATATGTCTCTTGGCATTTCATGCATGAGATCATAAGCCCTACCATATCTATCATCATGTCCCATGAACTTACAGAATGTGCAATAAAAAATTGTGGGTGTCTGAACATACTTTTGCATGTAATAACACTCACCAGGGCAATGCCTATTTTTGCATACCTCGCACCAGGGTAAGGTGACTTGCTTCAAAGGGCTTGGGGCTCTAGAAGCCAAGTATTCATGGAATAGAGGGCACTTCTCCTTTTCATGGCCTTCTGATCTGCATATAACACACCAGATGTCTTCTCTTTTATCTTTTCCCTTGTATTTCTTCATATATTAGACCTGCAGAGACAAACTAGTTAACTTACTCAAGATATGACTCATACCTGAGCTGGATTCTCCCATAGGGGCTGATTCTAACTTCATGGAGATCTCCAGTGCCTCATACTATGAAGCAATATTCTATTGCATCAGAGGAACTCTGATTTGTGGTAAGAGCATAGTAATGAACCATTCTTTGTTCTATTCATCTGGGATCTAAAAAGTCAATCGGCCTGTTAAGGTTTTGAATCTCTGATCGAATTCCCAAACGGGTTTGTCCACCTTCTTCTTGATCTCTTTCATCTATGTAATAAATTGTGACTCTAAATTGGGTTTCTTTAACTCTGCAATCAGCGCATTCTTAATTTGATTCAATGGCTTCGACTATGCAATTCCTTGAACCAACTTCATGTACCAACTTAGTGCACGATCCCTTAGAGTGGTACTAAACTAGGTTCTTTTGCAAGCTTCGTCCATGACATTTTTAATATTCCATACAGCTTCACATAGGAACTAGTGTTGGTCAAGATCTTTAGATCCATCTCCCCTAAATATAGGGAGTCTCATCTTATCCTCCATAGATCTTCCTAGGGTCCCTAAATGAGTATGTGTTGAACTACTATTAATAGTATTATGAGGACTCTGGTGACTCTGACTATTCTAGTTGCTTAGTGTTTTTTAATCAACTGGAGCGACAATAGTACTTACATCAATGGTTTGTGTAGTTTCTGAAGTCTCGGGTTCTTCTCGATGAAGCTCTTCATCTTTCCCTTCCTCTGTCCCAGCAGGTTATGAATGCTCCTCGTCTATCATATTTTCCTCTTCTTCACTATAGAAACCTCCATCCCCGTAGTTCTTCTTGAACAGGTTCGCAAGGTGAACTTCTCTTAACACTCTCCCACCGCGCGTATGTCCAGCTTCTATATCATTGTCGCTGTCCAAATTCTTGAACATTAGCCTTTCTAGATCCAACCAATCTACTGTATCTTCAAGATGTTCTTCTCATGCAATAGCATCTTGAGTCTCAACTTCAGGAATTGTAAAAATTTTCCTCTAGGTCCCTTAAAGAAATATTTCTTAGCTTGGTTGTATGACTCTACTCTGTCAACAACAAACTCTATGATGTACCCTCCAATGGTGCTATCAAACCAATGATCTATTGCTCGTGATACGGTGTTATCAAATATTTTTACCTTCTTGATCAACTCTGACGTCTAAACTACAGGAGGTCTAGATCAGATCTCAAACTGGGTATCTTCTAATCTAGATAGCAATTCATATAGCTCCTGATGGATTCTCCCAAAGAAATTTTTGTGTATATCAGTGAAGATATATTTCTCCAACCAATCCTCTGTACTAAGATTAGGGTTCTTGTTATGGGCTTCAGTGAAGTCATTTTCTTGATTCTCTATCCACTTTTGAGTCTTTGTCTTTGATGCGAACCACCTTGACATTCCCTCAAGAAGATTCATATCCCTGCAATGGAACCATTTGTTAGCACAGGGGCAGACCTAGGGTTTAGCTCCAAGAACACACCAACAAGCCCTAACTACTGGACCTTCCCAAAACCCCTACGAAGAAGATACAGTCTCACCTGAGAAGTTATGAGGGGGTTTCACGATAGAGATGTCTACAACCAAGGAGAATATCAAGTGGATCTAATACAAGAACAACACAACATTCATATATCACTTATCATCTTGGATCTACTCTGCACATCTACTTATCAGATCTAAAACAATAATGCAATCAAAGTATATCAATGACAGAGATAGAATACCAATCACACATAACAAAAAATATACATGGTTCACCCTCTCTCTAGGGCTATGTCCATAGAACTGTGATTTATAATGTATTAAGACGAAGCATACAACTCTTGTGTGCTCTCTTAGCTAGCAGATCCTATTTATTCTCCTCTCTTTCTCTCCCCTCCCTGTGCACCGAGCTGCAGGGTTGATCTTCGCACCCAGCTGAAGATCTTACAATACCAGAAGACTCTCACACTTAGTGCTTCTCCCTCACACAACAATAATCTCTCATGACAACAATACCAAAAAATATCATACCAACCCAAACTAGGTCCTCGTGAACTTTATTTATACATTACAATAGCTCACCTACATCCTTAGGCTAAAACCTAGGTGTCCAAAACCCTAGATACCAAAACCCTAGGTGTCTAAAACCCTAGGTCAACTTGACCCATATTTTTAGGGCTTCTCCAGCCTATCTTTTCTTTCTTCTCGTGCGGTGCGCCAAAGCATCTAATGGTGGATTTTTCCACTTGTTGAGTTTTCCACAATCCTTGTTCCTTTCTAATCTATCATCCTCGATCTCCTCATCCAACGACTTGATTCACTCCATATTTTCTACTCTTTTGCTCACTTCGACCCAGTAACAGTCACTGTGTCTTCTGCGAATTCCTCATTTTCCTTTTTCTTCCTTGATCTTTGCTTTCTTCCATAACCAGGGGCCAACAATACTTTATATCCCTGATGTTCCAACTGTCTCCGAATGACTTGAAATACCCCTCGGTGATCCATCCTATGGCATTGTGATTTCAGGGTTATCTAACCCATTGATTTCATCAATGTCTATTAGTTCACGACCACTTGAGCCCATCTAGATGTCATATGGGATGTCAACAGGGGACCTTGAAATTCTTGTGTGGTCTGGGTCATCTTCCAGTTGATCAATTATTCATTACACCTATTCTATCATGAGAAAACCCATTTCTCATGCATCCTGTGTCATAGGGAAACCTCTCTCCTACACCGGAGCTACCATAGGAACCTCTGTTTCTTCTCTTTCTATCATTTCTTCCCTGGCTCTTAGGGCCTCTTGAGATAATTTCCCTATGGTCATTGCCTATTCATCCAGGCCCATGGCCTTGAACCTGGTCATTTTGGGGTCGACCATCCTTGCCACCACCTCATCCCAGTCTTGGGCATTTCTTGTGAAGACTTCATCTTCAGATTTGTCGTGGGCACATGACCAGTAGGACAAAACTTGTGAATCATGTTTCAAGACCAGACCCTTTGGATCATGCTTGCGGAATTGACATGTATGGAATCTAAACTCTAGTTGTCTCAACCCTTCTTGTTTGGCTTGACACATGTCCTTCACCATGTAGAAACCTACATGGAAACCATAATGTATGAACACGTGCTTCTTGTCCTTGACAAGGGTGGCATTGCAGCCATGCAATATGTTCTGGTAGCATATCTCTCCCACTACAAGCCGGTCATGGACATGTGTTGGTAGTAGATGTGGTGCCTCGGTGGCCCCAAACACCCTAATGTAGGTGTCACGCTCATCCAAGTACCAGTGGCCTACCTTTGATATCATATTTTTGGTCAAAGCTGATAGTCTCGAGCATTCTTTCTTAAAAATGATGAAATAAACATGTGTGATGAATTCATCGAAAATGAGGGATTAATATTTCTTATACCTATTCTCCCATAGGATGCTGAAATATATGTGGATCGGGAGCTCTGCAACGTGCCAACTCCGGTTCATGTTGGCGAAAATGTTTCTGTCACACATGACATCAAGTAAATATGAAGCCATGTAGAAGGATGGTGTCTCTCCTTCCTTAGGCATCTCATCCTGTTGTATGCAGATGCTCATTTTCTTAGAAATGATGGATCCCCACTTGAGTCCAATCTTAGATTGCCACTGTGTAATATAGAGGCATCCATTCCTCTGAAAACCTAGAACAATCCTTCTCTCCATATAATCGGCATATGAGATCCATCAAGAAAATGTATGGCTCCCTTAAATTGGTCGTCTGGTACCAACCAGTTCTTCAGTTGGTGTATTTCTTGTCTTCCCTCCACCATGAGGCCATCACCCGGCTGGTTTCATGGCGCTCGTAGAATTTTATGACAAAATATGTGTTCAGTCACTCCTCAGGGTCTATAAGCTTGTAATACCTATGTACTTTGACCGGTAAGAACACTCCGACACAGCCACCATTATCATCATTGATCAAACATTTCTATGTTTTTGTGTGGTCGATGAGCCACTTCAAAAGTTCTATGCAGGGGAAAACTAGGGTTATGCTCGCCACCATATGCAGGGGGAAACTAGGGTTATGCTCGCCACCATATGCAGGTAAAACCGTTGGATATTCAGGAACACCTCATCGTCGAGCGATCTCAGATGTGGGTCACTATGTGGGATATATTTTGGGTATTCCTCCTGGATGATATTTTTAAAGAGCTCTCCCCAATGTGGGAGTGTCACCTTGGTTGCCGTGCTTGCCTTTGTATCTCCAAATGATGGAATTTGGATGAAATCATTCATTGTCAATGTTTTGATGATAGGCTTTGGTCTTGGCGTGTATTACAATTGTCTTGTGACCCCTGGAGAGGATCCTTCCCCTACCTCTGGTTCTTTCATCTTCGGTGCCCTCGACGATAGTCTAGTGGTTGGCTTTATTGGAGGCATTGTTACTGCAATCAAAAAATAAACCTTCATAGACTGTGTAAAGAACAAAATTGGGTAAAAAATATATATGAAGTGTAAACATGTAAAATCCACAAACTTGGATACATACATGTAAGCTTGCTAAACCTAGTTATTTGATACTCATGGGATTTCTACAACTTTCAAATTGCTCGTCTCCTTTATCTAGATGCTCTGAATTTCCTTGCGCACAGAATGGTTCTGCTTACCACGGATCAAGAGGATTTAAACTAGTGAATAACTTACTGTGTCGCATTGGCCATTCAATTCAGGTGATGAGTGCCATTTGAACAAATCTTTCGCCAAATCTCTGCAACTTAAATTCATCGTTGGCTAATGGTGGAGGAATGGGGGTGATGTAGTCTATCAGTAATTTTAAAAGGCCATTTTTATTGGTGCATGAGGTAGAAACTAATGCGGGATTTGGTATTAATTATCCCCTTAAATGATCAAAATATAATCATATCTAATGCTAAAATGTCCCATCGTGTTGCTATCTCGGTGGGTGGATTGGGGATCGGGGATGCGCTATGAACATTTTCGTTGATGTCCCTCACCAAAGCTCCAATGTCGATCAATATCATCACACAATTTTGTCATGGAAAATTTGACTTGGAGGTGTGACTTGGACTTAGGGGACCCAAATAAATGACTCGAGGAAAAACTAGATCGTACGGTTCTCTAATCTGGCACAAACACGTGGCATTGAATATAGGTGGCCTAATATGTGTGTATTAATCAGAGTCATGGATTTCATTAAGTTATTCGTTTTAAAACATACCTTAGCTTGTTGATGCCAAAAAGTCTCTAGGATTGGCGATCAACGATACCTATCATGTTTTTTTCTACAGATTAGCTTCCTCAAAAAAGTCTTGATGCCAAAATGCATTGGGGATCAAAGATCAGGAGTACTCTTTATCATGGTCACAATGTTCATTGTGATCCTTTTAGGTTTTCCCCGATTCCTATAGGCACATCAAGTATCGTCTATCAACAATATCTTTTCTTTCTTGATTAATGACTATCCCCCTCATCTTTTACCGATGTCGAAGAGGAATCAGTTATCGACGATACCATTTTGCAAAAACATTGGCACAAACAAAAATTACTTTTCAATGATGTTGATGAAGATTGGCACTTGGCAACTGAGCTTTCCCGAGTGGCTCTTTTCCTTATTTGAATTCCTTTTGATTCCAAATATGAGAGTGTCGAATGAAGTGTTTTGGCTTTTGATTCTTTATTCAAGCGTCAAGGTTCTTTTTTGAGTCATGGGTTTTCATAAGTTCAAACATATCTGAAAATCTATTGAGAGTCAAGATAATAAGAAAATCCAAACATCTCTCAAAATGAATTCGAATCAGACAGTGCAAAGATAAAGTGGTACCCAAAAAGTGGAAAAAATGACATAGGCCTTTTAAGGTGTTTTAAGTGCTCAACACAGTGTTATTTAAAATAGACCTCCTCTTCAGAAATTTCACTATGACTCATCAAGAAAAACCCTAGTGCTAGAGATACTCCAACAAATGGTTTTTCAATCGACAAAATGATAGTGGAGGGGCCCCACTAGCTGAAACCTAGCACTCTGTATCCAATGCAACTGACAATTCATCTGTTCGAGTCTCGGTTTGAGTTTTAACGTGAGTTACAACTTGCCTCCTCAAGCCATTTAGGGACATGTGTCCAATTTGGTCCGGGGGCATAAAATCCAAACAAAGTAGCATAACAGAGTTTTTTAATCTCCGACAAGTTTGTTTGTCCAACGCCCACGTGACTACACTACCCACAAATTCCCCACGTAGTGGTCTTTAAAATTGACCTCCCCTTCATAAATTTCACTATGCCTCATTGAGTAAATCCCTAGTGTCGTATATACTCCAACAAATGGTTTTCCATTCGATGGAATGACAATGGAGGGGCATACCATACCATACAATACCATATCATGGCAAGGAAAGGCAAGTCATATCATACCATACTATACCATGGCATGGCAAGTCAAGGAATACCATACCATATCATACCATATCATGGCATGGAAAGGCAAGGAAAGGAAAGGAAAGGCATACCATGTCATGGCAAAGAAAGGCAAGGTAAGGCATACCATACCATGCCAAGGATACCATATCATATCATACCATACCAAGGTAATGCATACCATACCATACCATACCATACCATGGAAAGGAGAGGCAAGGTATACCATACCATACCATACCATGGCAAGGCAAGGCATGGAATAACATACCATACCATACCATACCATGGAAAGGAAAGGCATGGCATGGCATGACATGGCTTGGAAAGGCATAGCATTGGCATGAAAAGGCATGGCAAGGAAAGGCATTACATGGAATGGAAAGTCATGGCATGGCAAGTGAAGGAAATGCAAGGCATGGCATGGCAATGAAAGGCATGGGAAGGCATGGAATGACAAGTGACGGAAAGGCAATGCATGACATGGCATGAAAAGGCATGGAAAGTGAAGGAAAGGCAAGGAAATACATGACATGGAAAGGAAAGGCATGGCATGGCATGGAAAGGCAAGGCATGGCATACCTTTCCTTCACTTTTCTTGCCTTCACTTGCCTTGCCTTCACTTGCATACCTTGCATACCTTGATTTCACTTTCCTTACCTTCACTTTCCCTGAATTGCAAGGCATACCATACCATACCATACCATGGAAAGGAAAGGCAAGGAAAGGAATACCATACCATACCATACCATACCATACCATAACATGGCATGAAAATGAAAGGCATACCATACCATATCATTACTATGGCATGGCAAGGGAAGGCATACCACACCATACAATACCATAACATACTATGGAAAGGAAAGGAAAGGCATACCATACCATGGCAAGGCAAGGAAAGGAAAGGCATACTATCCCATACCATACCATGGCATGGAAAGGGAAGGCATACCATACCATACTATGGCATGACAAGGAAAGGAATACCATACCATAACATACCATGGAAAGGAAAGGTAAGGCATACCATACCATTCAATACCATACCATGGAAAGGAAAGGAAAGGAATATCATACCATACCATATTATACCATACCATGGCATGGAAAGGAAAGGCATACCATACCATACCATACCAAGGCAAGGCATACCATACCATTATTATAGCAAATTTTTCCTCTCTCGATGCATATTTATTTAATGGCCTTCAATTTCCCACTGCAGAACCTTAACATGTCATTTATTTTCTTCGATAGTCGTAGAGGCATCTCAATGCTGCTCATCGAGGTGATCTAGGTGCATGAGGCATTATTTGAGATCAAATGTGTCAGGTAGGAGATCAATTTCCATTTTAAGGGAATGGATTTTGCATTCAATAGTAAGAATCGACTCCACGCCATGTACTAACTAAAATGGAGATAAAACAGTGGAAGTATTTACCGTAGTTTGGAATGCCCAAAGTGTAGGGTAAAGCATCATGTGTCAGTCATATTTACTCTGGATGACCATATTCTTCAAAATGGTCTTGAGAGATTTATTCACAACCTCTTCCTGTCCATTTTCCTGGGGATAATACAGGGAAGAATGACCGTGTGTAAACCCCAGTTTCGATACCAACTCTGACATCATATCATTTTGGAAGTGACTGCCATGATTAGTGACAATCCCTTTTGGGATTTTGAAATGGGATATAATCTAATTGAATATGAATAATGTTGTAGTATTACCATTGGATTCAATGATACGCATGGCCTCTTCCCAATTAGTAAAATCATCTATGGCCACAATAATATGATTGTGCCCCCTAGCCAAATCTAAGTTTCATTCCATGAAATCCACCCCCCACTTAGTGAAGGGACCGATAGTGACGACTGGGTGAAGAGGGACTAGGTGCAAGCACATTTTGCTAGTGAACACCTAGAAAGGGTGACACTTCTTGACTGCTTCAATGCAATATTTAAAAATTGATGGCCAAACATAACTGGCTTGCAATATCTTTTGGGTTGTCGCAATCCCGGATAAATAACCACCACACACCCCACTGTGACAATCATTAAGGATGGCTTCAACTTCCTCGAGAGTCAAACAACAACGGACCATATTTTCCATCCCTCGATGATACAGACTGTTAGCACTTAGAGTCACCCTTAGATTGTAAGAGGATAAGCCCAGTACCCATCAAAATGTTGGTGGAGGTAAGTTTATGAGTGGAGGTCAAATGGACAAGGCTCAACATAAGAATGTTTTAACACAAAAAACTAGACTAACAATTCATAAGAAAATGAGGTTCTCATTAACTTCAGTCAATGGTTTAAAGTTAAAGGTGAGAAGGGGGAAGACTTAGTGAGGAAAGTGGACAAGTCTTCCATGAGCATCCGGCCTTCAAGAAACTTGGTGCAAAAAAAATCAGGCACAACATAACTCTTGAACATAAGTTTAAGATACTAAAATATATCACAACAACATTATAATGAAACCTCCATTAAAATACAACCACGACAACTCGTCTGGATCATCCATGCACGAGCATTTCAGCATAAGATGAAACATGACAGTGAAAGAAAACATGACAGATTATAGAAACATTATAATCAAACCTCCATTACAATACAACTACAACATCTCATCTGGATCATCCATGCATGAGTGTTTCAGGACAATAGGAAACAATATAGTGAAAGAAACTGACTTCTACTAATGATAAAGCCTCAGGTCTCATACATAACCAGAGAACAGCTCTACTATCAAACTTTTACAAATAGGGAGCTCTGCTAACTATCAACCATAATAAAGTTTTGAATTGATCTATTTATACTCAGATCAGTGGACAACCGCTAGGAGAGTCATATGGACATCCTGTCCAAGGATTTTCATCTGTGCATCATTCTATCAGACTGTGCCTTTTTCTTCTTATCAGGTGAAAACTCATATTAGTATGGCCCTGCAGAAAAAACCATCCATTGTGGTACCTTGGGCTGATAGTTCTGTCTCCTCGACTAGAAATTCCATGCCATCTATTTATGGAGTGAAACGAGGTTTCAACTACCAGTCCTTATTCATTAACTTATTTCTCCTCGGGATAGGGATGAGGCTTGATGGCTAGGGGGTGTCCATGTGTTGTTATTGGATTCAGTGCTATACAAGCACGTGATTTCGGGGTCGTTGATAGAGGTTTGAACCCACACCACTTTTGGGCCCAAAACTCACTAGCTTCCGCCAAGTAGCTTCTCTGCAATACCATGGTTTAGATTTCAGCCCGCTCAAGGATTTTAACATCTGAGCATGTTGCAGTGCCGAAATGAAGTGTGGCCATTGATCTGAATGACCCTGCGATCTGGGTGCACCTGTTATTTTAGCGCCCCCACTAAAACTTATCCACCTTCCAACTATAACGTTCTTCCAACTGCAATTAGAGATGGCGCTAAATTGAACTGCACAGGGGATATCTATTGTTGAAAACTTCACCCGTCTGTCTTCCTGTGCTCATGGCTATCACCTACGACCCTTGAAAAATTCATGTGATAACACAAAGTAACACTGATAATAAGGTAGTTCTTAGCCCAATGACATATACGTCGTTGGTCATCTTTCGACAGATGTTGGGGAAGCTTCAAGGTTTGAAGGTAGATTAAAATATCTCCATTCTAGAGGTTTGAATATGAGATAAGGAAGATATTTTCATCCGAAAATGAATCATCACGAAAAATATCCTCATCAAGTCTAGGGAAGTTTGACATTAGTTCTACAAAAACTAGCGATTTCTTAGATTTCGTCGAGGAAAAATTGAGATCAAATTATTGAAAAATAACAATCCACTTATTGTATTTCCCTCCTATGGTACACCTGGTAATGACATATTGAAATGGATTGATATCGCAACCACAGTAGTTTTGCAGAGTAATATATAATGTCATAATCTATGAATTGCGTTTACGAAGGCCAAGGCTAGCTTCTATACGTGAGTTTATTTGATTTGAGGACCACCTTTATTTATACTAAGGTAGTATACAATGTGCTCATGGAGCTCATCATCCTCTTGACCAGTACCATACCAACCGTCCCTTCGGATGTGGCGATATAAAGAAAAAGGTCTGTACTGTATTTTGGGGGCTTCAACAGAGGTGCTAACACCAAGGATTTCTTAAGAGCATCGAAAGATTCATGGGCTCACTAATCCCATATGAACAGGGTGTCCTTGTTCAAAATATCCATGGAACCTTTAGTTATATTGGCATAGTTCACTATGAAACAACGCAGGAAGTTATCCTTCACATGTAAACCTTGAAGTTTTTGAATGTTGCACGAGGGAGGAAACTAAAGTATTTTCTCAACCTTCATAGGATCCACCATGATCCCATGCTTAGATACTATGAATCCTAAGATAAAACAAGTCCTAATGAAAAATATGAACTTTTGAGGGTTCAACCAAATGCGATAGTAACATAATCTCTCAAATATGAGTCGAAGATGAGTTAGGTGATCTACCCTCTTGCAAGAGTGAGCAACGAGATCATCCAAGTAAGATTTGACAATATGATTAAGATCATGAAATGAAAATTTCATGACACATTGGAAGGTCACTCCGGCATTTTTAAGACTGAAAGGAATTTTCCGGTATGCAAAGGTACATTATGGACAAATAAATGTTGTCTTGTGTTGATCCTCGAGTTTTATTTGAATTTGATTATAACCTGGAAATCCATCCATGAAGGAAAATAATTCGTTCCCCACACACTCTTCTATAATTTGGTTAATAAAAGGAGTGGGGAAGTTATCTTTAGGATAGGATTTGTTCAGTTCCCTAAAATCCATACATATGTGAACAGTTCCTTTCTTTTCATCTATGGGAATGGGGTTAGACACCCTTTCAGCCAAGGGAACTAGGTAGATGAAGCCAACATTGAGCAACTTCTCCACCTCTTCTTTAATAGTGGGGGAATTCCTTGGATTAACAACTCTAAGATGTTTTCAAACAGGTTTAACATTCAGATAAGTTTTAGTTTCATGCTTGAAAATGATGGAGTTGATCCATGGCATCTCTTCGTATGACCAAGAAAATACATCTCATAATTCTTTGAAGAGATCGTTGTAGATATGAATTTCCTCAAGTGAACAATCTACACCGATATATACGTTCTCAATTTTACCAATGGTTCGAGAGATGTCGATCGCAATGGTAGGATAAATGTTCACCATGTTTCCTTCAACATAAATACCATGCATATCAAACAGAACCACGATGTGACTGACCATCTCACTCAAGGTGGACCTAAACTCATCATGCTCAATCCTAACGATCTCTGTGAGAAAATATGATCGATGATGCATATTGTCCCAAGGCCTATCAAGACCGGACATGGCCTCTAAGATGAATTCATCCAAAGGTAAATTATCGCCAAGGAAATCATGTGAACAAGATGATTGGGTGGCCCATATGGGCTCTAAAATGGGATCCACCTCATCCATCACTGAGGAGGAAGGATATGGGTCAAAAGTAGCTTCTTGAACATACTAATAATAAACTTATGTTGTTCACAATGGAATTCCCATCCCAATGTGTGACTGACCTTCATACAACATAGTTGGGGAAGGTAGGGTCCAAGGGTCATTGAAATGCGAAGTACGAAAAGGAATGGACCTCATTGATGATGAATACTCACTGGAAATAACATAAATATGTGCAATTGTGTTAGGTTCCTAACCCTCACATAGGTAGAACAATATATTCGGATGTAATAAAGGTCAATATTAATAAGGCCTTTCAATAAAATAGAATAACGCAGATGTAAGAAGACCTAATAGAAGCTTCCGCTTCTAGAAGGATCTTCCTCTAGATGTTTCTTTTTAGTATAAATAGGAGTTGAGGGTATGAGAACCCTATCTTGGATATTATTGTAATAGAGCTATGCTCAACTGGAGGTTGCCCTCTCAAAGAGGCCTGTGAACATTTCTTTCATATTCAAAGTGTTATTTTTGTTGTTATTCTTAAATCATTTTAGTGCTATTGTGGTGAATGTTTTGGTTATATTGTTGTTATTCTGCCATTTATATCATTTTATTTCTATTCTACATACATTTTATATCTGGTATATTACAAGTTGTATCAGAGAACTTTCCTCGACAGAAAGTGTGGGTTAATTTTTTTTCAGGGTAGAGACGTATTCTGGTGTCTTTAAGCCACAGAGATCTGTTGTTAAGCGCATAAACCCGCGGTTGAGGGATTCATACACAGAGTAAATACAAGTGGTACTTAAGCGCACATTTGTTGGCCACCCTTGTAAACCCTGTTGGTACCCCTTCGAGTGGTAGCACATCAGAAAGCAGTTGTGTATGGATCAACCTAGATTACCTGAAGCCCTCTTTAGATAAATCGATCGATTGCCTGACTGCTATAGTGTCACCGAGAACAACACTCAGGAAGAAAGTCTCTAGTACCTGGGTAGTCGAGTAGTATGGCTAAGGGTACAGTCTATCCTCCTTAGTTAGTTCCTTGAGATATTGGGCCGAGTACTATTGTTGGACCCCGCACGTATGTCAGAGAGCTATAGCACAAGGAAAACCCTTGTCTGTAGAACCCTTGAATACCTAACCCTTGGGGACAAAAACATAAACAAATTAAAATAGACAAGATCTATTCCCGTGCAACTGTGTTCAGGTT
>JASDQU010947392.1:13827-25415 GCA_032191745.1 Picea mariana
TCTAAACAGAAGTCCTCACAGTATATTAAAGGAAAAGACTCCAGAGGAAGACTTCACCGGTGAGAAGCCTCAGGTATCAGACCTTTGTGTATTGGGTTGTCGTGTTTATACTCATGTCCCTGACAAAAGAGGACTAAGTTTGAACCCTTGAGCATCAAGGGTATATTTGTTGGTTACAGTGAGACCCCCAAGACTTATCAGATCTATATTCCATCACCGTGGAAGACAGTGGTAAGTTGAGATGTTAAATTTGACGAGGATGGATGGTCCTGTAAGTTTCAGAAGCCTCCAACAAAGGTTGAAGAGGGAGACAAGCTTGTTGTCCCAAACACTGCTTATAAAAAAAAAAGAAAAATTAGAACAGATCGACAAGGTTTCAATGAAGGAACAGATGCTTCAATACCATCCAATTCAATCAGGAAGCCAAGATGGCTTACCCAGACATTACAACAGGCATAGGAACAAGTAGGAGCACTTAAAGCTAGATTTTGAGGGAGTAGTCCTCCCAAGAGTTTTCCAACTCATGTTGCACTAATGTCTTCTATCATTGATACAAAGCTTTTTAGTGGTGGGGAAGCAAATGAAAAGCAGGTATGGCGAGATACTAAGCTGGAGGAGTATGATGTCTGGGAGACAGTTCCAAAACTCACTGTGGACACTGCAATCAGTGATTGATTCTGAACACGTATGTAGTTGTTGAGGAAACCTTCCTTGAACACGGTAAGTACACCTTGAAGATTATGGAGGATCAAGGTGAAGACGGAGTAACTTATTTTGGTGGAGAACACCTTCCTCACAAAGTGGGAGTCTTAGCTTTACCTTGTTGCTCTGAAGGTGATTCTTCCTCGGTCATGGCACACTCAGCAAACCTGTACAGCAGAGATGGCAGCACGGATGAGGCCACAGGCCCACAGCAGTGACAAAGCCTCTGGGAGAAGCACAGCAGCTGCAAATATAGGCAGTTATATGATTGAGGATGCATGCATGCTTGCAAGTTGCCACATGCATATGCCAGCTTTAAATTTGCCTTATTTAGAACTGCTGTCTTCAGTTCAAGTAAGGCGCATGCCTTTTCCAGATTTAGAAGCAGCACTTTAGCTTCGGATAGGTGTAGTTCTAATTTAAGTAATTGCATGCATAGTTCAGATTTAGATGGGGTGCATATCTCCAGGAAAGAAGGCACTGCATGTTGGGTTTTGTCTTCTTCCAGTTAAAGCACAGTCAACTAAGAGTCATAGCACATGCATTCATGCATGTTGGGCACCATTGGAAGGGAACTCATGCATTGTAAGCCCTAATCTATCTTAGTCTATAAAAGAGAAAAAGGGTCTTCAGTAGAGACAGATTTGGGAGTGAGAGAGTAGAAGGTTTTGAGCAGTTTACTTTGTTTTCCATTTTTCAGATTAATAAAGAGTTATGTGATTGAACTGCTGCAGATTTTATACTTGCTGTCATAATTTACAGAACTCTATTTTTATGCAGATTCATACATAACAATCCGATGTTCTGAGTGTTTCTGCATTATGCAGTGTCTGAAGTTTTAAGCATACCATAGAATTTTAGCATAAATGCAGTCTTCTTGTTTAAGAGTAGTTTAGACAGTTTTAGTTAGGATTTTGATTATAAGAAGTCCAGATCTATGTACCATGAATTAAAATTCAACACCTAGGAGGATCAGGCTCCCACTCCTCTCGAAAATGAAAGGTAACCAGGGCTTTCAAAGAGAATTGCCAAGAATTCATCTTTGCAAGACAAGTATCATCATCAGTGTTGTCCAACCCTATGTGGACCGAAGGTAATGAAGATCATGATCATGACCAACTGACTCCATGAGCTAATAGCATTAAAGCATATAAAGGCAAAAAGAAAAGTTTCATTCTAATGTATATGCCCCTATTGCACAGCATCTTATATTGAATCTTCAGTACGGAACTTTTTCATTTATGTTTATTGCCAGGTTCAGTCGAACTTTTTCAAGAGTGATATTTTTGCAACAACTCCTTTGGCATGGGATTGTCAACAGTAGTAATTACTCGTCCTTAAAGCTGAGCAGACTACATGTAGAAAAACACTCAATAACTATATATTGCATCTCTTTCAGGGGCACGCTGGTGTTTTAACAGTATTTTGGGTAAAGCTATATATATATATGTCATTGACACAGTAATGGGCATTGACACAGTACATGTCTAGTTCAACCAAGGTAATGCAACTTACCTGACTCTTTATTTAATTGCACTAATTATTTGGACTTGAATTTGTAGTTCACCTGAATATGATGCTCACTACTTAGAACAGTCAAGTGAGGGAGTCAGGTAAATGTTTGGAAAACAAAGGAATTTCCCATATGGACATTTCATCAATTACCATCTCCATTCAATAGGATTCTGCTATCAGCTAGGTGAATGTTTCTTGGATCTCCAATACTTCCTAGGATTTGGAGGGTTTGGAAGAGTAGAGTACAAACAGCATTCACACAATAAAATATGTCGTGATGTTTGTGCCTACAGTTCTAAAGCTTAAAATTTCTAACATGTGATGGAAAATATTATGAACCCTTTACCCCAGGGATAGTTGCATTCTACAGAACCCTCTTTCCAATCTTATTGATAAAATCATCGAGGTTAGAGTAGCCTCCTAGCTCTTTAATAGAGGTTGAATGTTTTTCATTTAATTCTGTGGCAGCTGCATATATTCCTTAGCCCTCTGCGGCAGATCATCCATTTGACTCGTTATCTTTATTAGAATCTAGTTGTGTGATTCATTATTCAACCTTCAAAAGTTGAATGTTAAGGTTGTGAATAAGGTCACATGTAATCTAAGTTACATTATTCTTCCATCCAAATTTTGAGTACAGCCATCTATCTCAGTTATCATAAAATACCTCAAGTATTACCTCCACTTCTTTGTTACCTATATTCAATAATCTGTATAAAATGGCTGGCAGGACTCATCTTTGGTTTGGGACGAGCCAATTTGAAAAGTTTCAAGTAGAAGCTAGCTACTTTACCAGATAGATGCCTTATTATTATATTTCCGCCTTCAGGCTTATTTAGTGCAAAAACAACTGGTATCTCATGCTCTTATCACTCACTGTTGCCCACTAAATAAAGTCATTTTTGCATATCTGTAGGTTAACTTTTTAGCAAGTGTCTCCTAAACATTTTAGATCTTCAATTTTCAAGGCCAGCTACAAGTTCAGTGCACATAAAGCATAATCTTTAGTTAAATATTTTGTAGCATCTTTGAATGATTCAGAAAAGCCCAAATGTAATGTCCAATATATGATTCTAAGTTTGTATTGAGAAAAACAGTGAATGTAAGAACCAAAAAAAATCTGATGGAGCATTTGCTAACTTGGAGAACAAAGAAACCATGTAGTGCCCACTTACCACTCTCTCCAAGAGCTCTGCCCTCTCCTTGGCTTCCATCTGCCGCTTCTGACGACGTGAAAGATATTTATCCAGACCAAGCTTCAAGGAGTCAACTTCTTCTGCCACTTGCTCCAACTTTCTAGACAGTAACAATAGTTCATGTAAGAGTTCCATGTCTAGAGGTTTTCTGGATATTTTGTCCTTCTAGAAAATACATCAATGAACTCTTCTTTAAAAACGAATTTTCATTGCATTGTAGATATTAAGATGCAATATTGACAGCAATATTGTGTTACAGGGAAACATTTAAGATCACTTGGGCAAGGTCCAGCATTTTCAATATAACACTACCCTAGTGCCTAAACCATGCTTATTATTCACACTCCCAGTCCAGTTGTATAAATGAGAAAATTAGGGAAACCATAAACAATGATCCAAAAGCAGATCTAGAGGCAATTTATAAAGTACAGAAAATTGTTGTTTGAACTCATCAACATTTTATACATAATTATGTTGGCTGCAGGAGATAATAGATATGACCCCAGTAGCAGGAAGACATGAGTTACAAGAAACCATGGAAGAAAACAGACTTGCAGAAACAGCATTTCAGCGAATTTGAAGAGAAGATACATAGAAAAAGCATAATAATAAGTGAAGAGACTAGCAGGAATGGAGAAAGAGTGTTTGTTCCAAGGAAGAGCTGAAAGTGTACTTGCAAGACAGGTTAGAGGAAAACTGAAGCATGAAGGGAAAAAAATAGCAAACCAGGAACAACTTCAAATACTTGCACAAAATTGCCATGCAACCTGGAAGGAAATGTCACTTGGTAGAAAAAGCAAGCACCCCCAGATGAATATAAGATCGAAAAATTTGAGGTGTGAGACAAGGTGCAAAATGGTTAGAGACAAATAGAAAGAAGTAATATATGAAGTGCATATATCAGAGGAAAAGTTGAGGAAGGGTGGCATATGTTGATAAAATATGGTAACTCCAACAGCATTAGACAAAATCAACAAAGCAAAAAACAAATAATAATTTGTTCCATGGAAATGCATCCCAAGAACGACAATAATTGCAAAAAGGTTTTCTAACTCAGAAAACCACCGATGGAAGAATTCAAGAAAATTGAATTAGCCAGCAGGGAGTTGGTTCGCTAGTGACGTCGACAGAGTATTAAGCTGACCACCAAGGTTCTGATCTCGTGGTGGTCTTCCCCACCCACATGGCATGAGTTTCAAAGAGAAGAGGCTGGGTGCGAGGGGCAATTTTGGCAAAAAAGTTACCTCTCAAGACTTCGCACCTAAGCCAAAGGAAATCCAATCTTTGTAGAGAAGCCCCTCAAAGAATGTTTCTTGAAGCAGTTCAATGAAACAGAAAAGAAAAGAAAATCAAAATAGAAATCTTAAGTAGAGATGAGTATTTCTTTGTAAAGAGATTATTAACTTTGTTTGACATTTTTCCTTATATAAGATGGGAGTGTAGCATCAAAAAAACACATTTTTCCCTGGGAATTCATGTTCCATTAATTCAGACCAATTTATTCTCCACCCTATCACAAAACATGCTCAATGACAAAAATGTTAGCCAATAAGTATAACCAGACATAAATAAGCCCAAAAGGAACCAACTAATGAGTATATCCAGACTAAATAAGCCCAAAAAGGAACCAAGTAATCATATAACAACACCTAGGTTTGCTAATGAGCCAAACAACATTTGCATCAATTTTAGTTCCACCAGTTACTTTAGCAGGGGCATTCCTAAGCTTTCATGTATAAAACGTGAGGCCAAGGTTCAATTCATGATCGAAGGCATCTGGCATCTATCAAGAATGATAATACTAACACTCATGGAAAATCTAATTGGGATAGTATCTGATGAAAAATATCCAAATTGACAGCATGCCAAATCCTGTCGATTTGACAATTTAATGCCATGGCATGAGTTAACAATTCACAAATGCGTTGCCAAGAGGCCTCAGAAGTAACCATGAACTCATATGATTCCTTAACCTGAGAACAGATAGCTCCTGAGCCTTTAAGGAAAATATACTCTTCAGTTAAAGTTGACATCATCCACGATCTTGCTTCTTACTGCTTAGAAAGTATTCAAATGTATAAAAAAATATGATTTTGATGCTAAAAAATGGCACATTAGAACCATACGACTCACCTAAATMCTATATAAAATCCTCTATCTCGAGAAGATACAGTTAATGCATGCAAATTTGTTTCCAATGATTGAATGACATCTTCTGACTTTCTGCACTTATTCATTCCTAAATTTCATTTAAYCATACAAACCTCCAATAGATCAACAAGTGGAATTTTTATTGAGTTGTCAAATCTCAGGGATTAAAGGTACCATTTTATTAGGTACCTATATTCTCACTGTGACATGGGAAAGTCTGTACTCACTGTGATTTTTCAATCATCATTGTCTAGCCGATTACAAATTCATTCATAGCAGTCTCGGTGACCTGGGATACTGTCCAAATTGCTCTGCCTAAAAGGATCTAGAAAAGCTTCTCAAGGGTAGTGAACAGTAAAAGTCCATTAATCTGCCTCTTCATGCCCTGAAAGAGGACAAACCTTATGCTTATGGGCTGGCTCATTGGTTGAAAATTGGATTGCCGCTCAAATGGAAGCCTATTAAGACTTCTTAGTCTATTCAATTTCTCTTACATCTATGGCCACACGTTCTTTCCAGGTGAAGAGTTTAGGCAAGTGGTCTAGATTTCAAATCCCATGCAAAAATTCAGTCTAAAGCATAGGCCTGGAGGCCGAAGATTGATGTACCCAGAAGTATGCAACAAAAATTGCATGCATACAAAGTGATGGACTTGATCTAATTTCAGTCTAAAAACATAAGCCTGAAGGCCAAATATTAATGTACCCAGAAGTATGCAACAAAATTGCATGCATACAAAGTGATGGGCTTGATCTAATTATTAATTGGTCACTGTATCAATTACAATGGATACATATCTGCACCAAGAAAAACAAGTTGCATTTTACAACCCTGGTGAGGAGAGGATGATCAATCAACTCTTTTTTTGTGTCCAGGTAATGGCACATTGAATGTTAACAGTGCATTGGGTGCTTTGAGTATGGATGCTACATTAAATCTACACGGTGCATTGGGTGCATTAAGTATGGATGCTAGCCCAAACCCATCTAAACCCGGGTCTGATATGCACCTCGAGGCTAAAGGTTTCAGGGGCAAATCAGACCCGGGTTTAGATGGGTCTGGGTCAATAGAGACATATATCCCTAATATATGCATGTGGGTACCCACAGATATGTGTATACATCCATTACGAAGAGAGGAATCATGTACATGGTGGATTGATCTGCAGCAACGAAAATCAGCTTGGGCACTAAGCGTTTCCATTACTGAATTATGGAAGCTGGGATTCAAATATATGCGCATATCAGACTCGGGTTTACATGGGTCTGGACAAATAGTTGAATATATTCCCGATATTTGCATGTGGGTGCCCGCAAATATGTATATACATCCATTACAAAGAGAGAAGCCATGTACACGGTGGGCTGATCTGCAGCAATTGAAATTAGTTTGGATACCAAGCGTTTCCATTGCTGAATTATGAGAGCAGGGATTCATATCTGTATCAATTGAAAACGAGATGTGTACTCACCGTTTCCACAGATCGCGCTGAGACGCTGGCACTTGTGACCGCCAGAGCCTGTCCATCTCGACGCTGTAGGTTTGGAGTTGAGATAGATCGCGCTTGAGACTCTGTGCGAGGTCGGGGGTGCTGCTGTCGTCATGCGACCGTCCGCTTGCACTGGAAGAAGATGACAGAGATGATGACGAATGTGATTCCAAGCGCTCAAGCCTCTCCAATCCATCTCTGACCCTCAACAGTAAATGTCTTGCCTGCTGATACACCTCTGAGAGCGTTCCTCCCGCCATTGCCTTTCACAGATAGATTGAGATATGTTAAAACAAACCAAGCAGAGATGCGGTGAAGGACGGTGTTGTAAGAGTCATTGAAAGAACGGATACACTGTGGACCTTGCTTTCCCTCGAAGCCTCCGCAAACTTACATGGGACATCTTGGAAAAAATTTCGCGGTGTCAATTCTTTCTAACATACTCTTGTAAGGCCAATCGTGGTGGGCGTAGTAGCCATGGTGCCTAGTCAAGGCCAAAGTGAAATCAAAAATCTCTTAATAAAAAATTCCTTTTTATAGGAAGGAGCAAAATCCGTGGGTTATTGGATATCAAGAAAATGTAAATACGAAAGATGTAGTCTACACAAATAGCACCTCAAAATTTTTAACACAAGACAAACATATGCATCCATTAATTATGTGGGAAAAATAGAAATTTAGCTTTCAAAAAGTAGAGAGCACGTTATTTAGGACAATTCTCTTATGAAAGCTTCCATATTCTTGAGATTGTCAATACATAATGGGTGGGATATTTGGTAAGGATGTCTTCATCTTCCTATAATTGTAGCCATATAATGATGGGTTTGACATAATGGGTGGGATATTTGGTAATGATTTCTTCATTTTTATGTGATTGTAGTTATACAATGATATATAATGAGTGTTAAATATGGTATTCATGAGTTTTCGTATTTTCGTATTTTTGTTATGGGTTTTAATAATCTATTAATTATGTCGGTTTATATTAACAATGTTTAATGTATTAATAAGGTTGGTCATAAATAAAATTTGTTGTGTAAATAAATGATTTTATAAGGAGTTAGATATCCATTAAGTTTATGGTTGTTGTAGTTGTAATAGAGAAGGGTTTAAGTCCAAATTTGTTTCAGTATAGTGATGTAATTTTAGTGTTGTATCAAAGGCACAAAATAGTACAACAACATCAATGTAGGATGCACATTGTGGTGATCAACTTTTGACATGGTTCAAAGTGACAAATGGCGCTATGTTGTCGGCATGCTAATATTTATTGATACATAGTCTCGACATTGTGACCCAACTGCACAAGAAGAAAGTTTGATCATGCTAATATCTATCACATGAAATTGACTTGTTGACTTCATTACAAACACATAGCTAAGCAATCCATTGTGTTAATGTGGATAAACAACACTATCAACTCGTGTGAAATACCAACAATCACAACAAATCATCTTCCTTTTTTGTATTTTCTCTTTCCATTTTTTTGTAATTTATGTAAAATATATAATATTAATAAACATGATATCAAGTGTCTTGTATTTCCCTAGTTAGATTATAAATACCTTGTCGTGATATTGTAAAGGAGTTGGTAACTGGTTGATTTGTTGTTAGATTCATGTTTTTTATATTCTCCTTGTACAATATTATTTAGTTTATGAGAATTTGGAGTTGAGACCTTGCTCGATATTTTTTTGATTTGTTGTTAGTTTCATGTTTTTTATATTCTCATTGTACATTATTATTTAGTTTATGAGAATTTGGAGTTGAGACCTTGCCCGATATTTTTTCTCCAATTTTTATTGTGAATGTTATCGTAGTACCCTAATGTCCCTATTTGTGGGTACTTAGAAGTTAGTTAATTAATGAACAATGGTCATCCCCTTTGAATAAGGTCCACTGGGTAGTTGGAGTGTGGTAAATTAGTTTAAAGGGTCATCATTATGGAATAAGGTCTACTATGTTGTTGGTAATCATTAACAAGTGTTGCATGGCAGCGTAGTCCCTGCTAGGTTGGAATGGGAATAAATGCACATGTCTGGGGGGACCGTGGGAGAATGAGAAGCCCAAAGTAGTGGAGGCAAATGGAAACTGCAGTGAACACGTGGCAAGCAGCAGGAAGTACAGGTGGTATCCATGCAGAAAATGACATGTGGCATTGTGTGACACGCCAGCCATAAGACGTTAGGTTGCTACATGACTCCGAGAGAATGTCACTCTGAGATTTTTCCTTCCAGAACAAACACAGCTCCCCCGGAGCCCAGAGCCCCAAAACGTCGGAGTCCTGAATTCCCGAATTAGTTAATGATAATATTATATTAATATCAGTTAACAAGTAATTAGTGAGAAAGTCACTTTCTGAGAAATTTAAAACTTTAGCAGGAACGCTAAAGTGCCAGGGTCGCCCAGATGGCAGAGTGTGTTAGGATATTTAGACACTTAGGAGTTAGTTAAGATCTACTTGGTCTAATATGTCGTTAGGTAAAAGTGTGTTTCTTAGTGTGTTTCTTGAGTATGCATTAGTATGCATTTGTAGTTAGGAAATCCGACGGTCATGATATGTTCCTGACATAGAGTGAACCGACGGTTCATACTCTCCTCCATCTTTATGACCATTGATCTGTGGCTTAACACCCGATTGGTCCATGATATCTATTTAAAGATCATGGAGGGTCATTTTTTGATGATCAATTGTGAGAAACTCTCTTGTAAAATCTCTCTGTAATCTTTTTCTTTGCATTAATAAACTGTTCCAAGTGGTCGCGTTGGTTGGGGCCGTGGATGTTTCCTCGTAGGGGTTTTACCACGTGAAAACATCGGTGTGTTGATATTTGCTCTGGTTATGTGAGTGGTTACTGAAGGTGTCAGTCCTCTGTTGGAATACCTGTGTTGTCGAACATGGTATGAGAGCCTGCTTGAAGACCCGCTCCTGTTGTAGATTGAGATCGTGAAGCCGAGTTGCCTCATCTCCATTTTCTATCATTTTCATACATTTTTGGGCTGAGAATACTGTTCCATTGCATCTGGAGCACTTGTTTCAGTCAGGAACACTTTTCGTTTCACTCAAAAAGGTTTATGTTTGCCCAAGATACGGCCATTACAGTTAGATCTGGAGATCTGCGTATGCTCTTTGCCTCGCGCCCTGTGTGATCTCGGAAAATCAGAAACAAATAGGAAAAGGTGCATCTTCTGGGTAAGCTAACCGAGATCTAACCCTTGTTGTCAACGAGAAGCAATTTTTTTTGTGTGTGAAAAGAGTTTTTTTTTAGCACGCTCTCCAAGGCCGTCTTTCACAACAACAACACCCCCAATCCTCCTTCTGAACATTACAATATGTTTTGCTAGACCATTTAGTTAAAACTTGCCTTATTAAGTAAGAGGTCTTGAGTTCAAGTCTCTCTTTTGTTGCTTTTTTGAAAAAGTTCATGCTAAAATTGTAAAGTGTATTTCACTTCAAGTATAAAAGTGAATGACTATAAGTAGCTTTAATATTTTATTTTAGATTTATTTATTTTGCATACAGCTTTTCTGTTATAAAGTAACTTCATTGTAAAAGTAATCTCTACTTCTCTTTATAAAAGTGGGTCACTTCATAAAGCAACTTACACTATCACGTGGTTAGTTGGCTACCATTTATGCATTTTTTTTAAAAGGGCATAACTCTCACATCGGAAGTCCGTTTTCAGTGCCCTTTTTTTTTTTTAACCGCACAACTTTTCGAGATATTTCCATCCAGATCATCAATTTTAGTTTTTAAATCCATATTATCTGCATATTTAATATGGCTTCTACAAGTAATGTTTTGCTTACCAGCACCAACTACTTCCAATGGAAATCTCATATGGAAGATTTATTAAGAAGTAAAGGCTTGTACCGGATTACCTTGGGAAAGGAAAAAGAACCCACTAATGATGATAAGAAAGCCAAATGGGCTAATAGGAGTGATGAAGCATGTGGACTAATCAGAATGTCCATCTCTCCTGATTTAAGATACCACCTCCAAGAAATTGATGACCCCAAAGAAGCTTGGGACAAGATTGAATCTGTGTTTGGTAAACTCAATATTATTCGAGCACAACGATTAGAAAATCAAGTACTGGCCTTGAGTCCAAGTGATTTTTCTTGCCTTGGAGACTATCTATCTAGGTTTAAAACACTCAGAATTTTATGTGAAGAATGTAAGATAAAAATGGAGGAAGAGTGTTGCATCTATCTTATTCTTTCTAAGCTAGGTAGTGCATACTCTGTGTTTGTATCTACCTTTTATGCCATGAGAGAGGCTCTAGGGAAAGCTTATGAAAAACCCACTCTTGAGTCCTTTTGTCCTGCTTTGATTAGAGAGGAAGATAAGCTTGTACAACTTGGAGTGATCAACACTACAGGTACCTCCAACAAAGCCTTAGTTGTCCAGCAGAAAGATAAACCCAAGAATCTCAAGAAGCAACATCATCGCCACAACAACAAGCAATATAAAGGTCCCAAACCCACTTAGACAGCTTTTGCTCCGAATGGAGACAAAGTAGCAAAATATAAAA
>JASDQU010947392.1:26715-37664 GCA_032191745.1 Picea mariana
ACAGAAGCTAGACACGTATTACAAGCTCAACCAGATGACTAAGACAGAGGCCATCAGTTTTGCGACCTTACACTTGGAGGGTGAGGCACACGAGTGGTTGTACCATGGACTGGTGACATTGGGTCACACACAATTGTGGGCGCGACCAAAGGTGGTTTGAAACCAAACTACCTTTCGACCCGTAATTCTCCTTAAGCCTCCACGTGTCCTTTCTTCAAAACCATGGTTTGGATTGCGGCTCGCCCTCAACTTTTTAAAGTTCGCGCATCTCTGATCCTCGCAATGCTACGAGACCGTCAATCTCCCGATCTTGACGGTACTGTCTAAACTGACGGTTCATATCTGCCCCTCCTAAATCAAGGAATGTGATCTCCTTCACGATTCCAAACTTCAGACTTTTCAAATCTCAAACCCTGCTTTCCTTCGTACCTCAATCTTCCGGAGTTGACGATCTGCGAACACCTATCCTCCTAAATCAACGACCCTGCTTCTACTTCGGGTGTTTGACCTTTCAACTAGATCAACAGTCCTGTGGCCCTCTTCTCGATCAACAGTCGAGATCTCCTTTGGTTCTTCGGACTTCTGAGATCTCAAATCTCAAACTTTACCCTTTTTCCCAATGGCTTTTATCCTAAGGCTATAATCCACAAACGCGTGTCCACTTGCTCTGACGATCAAGGATTACTTCGGGTCTTTACCCAAAGTCCATAGATTTGTGCCACCTATCCTCTGGATCTTACGATCGAGGATTGCTTCGGGTCCTTACCCGGAGTTCACAGATTTACGCCACGTCTCCTATAGATCTAATGACTATTAATTACTTCGGGACTTTACCCAGAGTTCACATATTTACACCACATCCCTTCTTAATCTGACGGCTATGAATTACTTTGGGACTTTATCCAGAGTCCACAGATTCACGCCACGTCCCTTCTTAATCTAACGGCTATGAATTTCTTTGGGACTTTACCCGAAGTCCATAGATGCACGCCACGTCCCTTAGTAATCTGACGACTATGAATTACTTCGAGACTTTATCCGGAGTCCACAAATTCACGCCACATCCCTTCTTAATCTGACGACTATAAATTACTTCGGGACTTTACACGGAGTCCACAGATTCATGCCACATCCCTTCTTACTCTGATGCCTATGAATTACTTCGGGACTTTACCCGGAGTCCACAGATTTGCGCCACATCCCTTCTGGATAAGATGGTCCAGATTCACTTCGGACAATCCGACGCTGGAGATTTACATTGGACGATATGACGACTGAAATCTACTTCGGATGATCTGACGATTGATATTTTCTTCAGCTCTCCAGCTCTTCGCGCTTCGGGAGTCTCAAATCTCAACTGAAAAACTCTCAAATAGATTTCCCGAAGCTGCTGATATGATGACACGTATCTCCTGGCAATCAACGGTCAGAATCCTACTTCGGGTGATCTGACGACTGAGATTTACTTCAGCTCTCCGGACTTCAGGAGTCTCAGATCTCAACTGAAAACTCTCGCACATATTTCCCTGGAGTCCACAATCTATCGTCATGTGTCCCTCTGAATCTGCCGGTCCAGATTCACTTCGAGTCTTCGGGGTTTGGGAATCTCAATTTTCAACTGAAAACCCTCGAACAGACTCCTTCGGAGTCCGCGATCTGTCGCCACGTATCCCTATGGATCTGGCGGTCCAGATTCACCTCCTGGTGATTGACGACCTCAAATTACTTCGACTATTTCACCTCCTCTTGGTCCATGAACTTCCGGAGTTTTGGATCTTACACCACCTGTCTCGCTTGACGATGGACGGTCCCAAATTACTTCGGGACTTCGAAACTTTGGTAAGTTCTCTTCTCTTGCGTGTGCAAAGTGATAAGGTTTGTGCACCTTGCTTAGATCGGATGACTTTCGATCCTTGGCGTTGTGATCCAACGACCATTGTTGCTCCTCCTCCTAAGCTTCTGACTTACTCTAACTCAGAAGATTTTCTAAGTGCTCAAAGGATTCGACCTTTTCTCCTCCTACGGGCCCGTCTCCTAGATCTCCTTGAAGATTTTGTTGTCCCATGCGCTCCTTGTGTTTCAGGGGTCGCGTCAAACTGAGATCAAAGGTCAAAGACGATCGACGGTTCACAGAAATTGCGGGGCCCTAACTTACGTACTCTTTACCAAAGAGTTCGACCTCCACAATCTGGAAAGTGCTCGCTCGATTGTAGTCTAATCCTAGTCGTTGATCTTCCATCCCCAATGAGATCAACAATGTGGGTTGATTGCGGGCCATGAACTAGCAGGTACACTAAATTCACCTTCACACTCCGCAATGAATCCCAATCGTCGATTAAATCAAGCGGTTGGTGTTTGATTCGGTAACTCCAGTGAGTATTTGAGTCGATCTGATGACCGAGATGGCCTCTCCTTTCGTTAAACGACTCACTTCCATCTCCGCTGTCACATTCTTAAGTCATGGGTAGTTCCGGTGACTTGATTATCGTCTACCTCCAAGATCTGACGGTCGAGACGGTTCCTGGGCATCCTCAGATCTAAGGCTCAGAGTTAACTTCGAGACTTCGAGATTTCAGGGATTTTAGCTCCCTTACGACAAACTTGCTCAATTTGTTGAACTCGCGAAGTCTGAATAACTCCAAGGGTTAACTCCCACGCTCTTTCCCATATCCAATGGTCACAACAGACCGTGGCTTCTTCTGAACAAATTCCATTCATTCATCTTCCAAACAAGGGAACCTTCCCTTTCGATACTTCAGCCTCGCTACTCTTCCTGAGCTTTGTTGGCTCTAAAAGACTTAATAGCTTTGCGCTCTTTCTTTGAACTTAATGCGTGGAAGAATCCTTCCGCGCACCCCTTACGCTCATTCGTCATTTCTAGAACTTAAGTGGTTCTCGGTCTCTACCTACCTCGCAGAGAGCCTGTGCATACGTGCACTATCTCTCCTGAGCTTTAACAGACTCCCTCCTCCAAGGTACTTCGAACGACTAGGAGTGTCAACATGTGTACATGAAACTGTGCCCAAGGTCGACGAACTCACAGTTCGTGGATCTAGCTTAAGCCA
The DNA here is from genome assembly GCA_032191745.1 of Picea mariana. Lineage (NCBI taxonomy): Eukaryota > Viridiplantae > Streptophyta > Pinopsida > Pinales > Pinaceae > Picea > Picea mariana. The sequence continues at coordinate 29,781 of JASDQU010947392.1, forward strand.
CCATAGGGCGCAAGCATTTACGAATACAAAACATGTCCAATCCATACTTGCTTAAATACACAATTTAAACAAGAATAAAGAGATACATTATAACCATTAAGCAAACATACACATCCCTGGTTCATTCACAGTATATCCCATTTCATTACATAATTACAACTTAATTTCAGAGGGTATGAGAATACTTATCTATTACAAGTTGCATCCAACCAACTGATTGTGTGTGTGCACCTTTCCACCCAACCATAGGCTCAGATGCATTCAATCTTAGCACTCTAGCCACCCCTGTGCCAAGCCATGATATCACTAGGGAATTTACGCTATCTCTCAGAGAAACTCTCTCTATCACAGTGACCCTGCGAGGTTTATCAAATGCTTCCTCAGCATCAAGCTCGCGTTCGGGGTCCTTCAGGCCGTGTTCTTGGCACTTCCTTTAGGTTTGCACATCTCCCTTACGAGCTTGTTCTCTCCTCCCGTCTCTTGTTGTGTCTCTGTATGTATCTTAACTTCCCTCCTTTGGAAGTTTTCCGACCTGTCATGTTCCTTCTGTCAGAAGGAAGCTCGGGTCTGCAGGTCTTTGTGGTACTTCAAGCTGACATCCTACAACTAGACCATGCTTCCATTCATGGGGGTGGTTGATAATTCAACCATTGGTCCTTTCTTCATTAACTGATTTCTTTCCTCTAGAGATATCATGGATCGTACTTCAAGGCTTCACCCCCCCAACAGTTAGTTATGGGCAGTTTAACAATAATACATTTACATTATCCACATGCCTTAGCATGGTAATCCTATTTTATGATTAATTACAAGCTGGGGGAAACATGGTGTTATAGCTGCAGGGGTGGCAGGCACGGTTATTGCTAAAGGACTGGCAAGCAATGGCATAAGAATCAAAGCTTCCTTCAATTCATTGATTCCGTCCTTTAGTCTGGCATTCTCCGCCTCAATGCCTCCAATGGAATCATCAAGAGCATCTCTTGTTGCTCGGTGAAGTTGGGAGATTTGGGACGACTGCATGTTCCTAAGGTTAATCTCTGAACGAGATTTCCCTTTCTTATTTCTTACATCTCTCTTTTCAATAATTAAATTTTTAGATTCATTCTAAAAAACAATGCTCTGGAATACAAAGGATTCATCTTCGTCAAAAATATTGGTCTCAGTTATTTCCATTAGGGGATTATGGTGGATCGCATCCCTGGGATGATCAACATTGCGGAATATGTTATCCAGATCAGTCTCAAGTTCCATGTCTTCACTTTCAGTTTTGGGCTCTTTCGCTTGTCCTACAATTTTTTTTCTCTTCTTCCTCATGGGATGCTTGTGAGAACTATCAATTTTACCTCGAGGAGGGTTCTTATCTCTTCCTCCATTTAAAGAATTGTGGGTTGCTTTCTTACTGTGGTGGGTCATTGGAGCGATGCTTCGGGATGTCGTACTCTTAGGAGTAGTAGCCGGGGATTGGACACTCTTCTCACCGGGGCCTTTTCCCTGTTGTTTGTACAATTCAGTGGTGCTCTAGGTCACCAGCGTCAGGAGCAGGAGTGTTGTCGTCATTATCTCTGTCTTCATTTAGGAGTGTATGGATAAGAGAATTGTCGAATCCAACTATTAGTAAATGTTCTACAAAAATCCCATTAGGGTCGAACCCTCTTAGCCTTTCAACATATCTCAGGTTCAAGTTGTTGAAATGGCCTGTGAATTCGTAAATCTTATTGACGTTCCTGAACATGAAGTCCCCGAATTTCCAAGGCAGCGGAATGAACTGTTTTTTTCTCTTCTCATGGAAAAAATGCAACCATTAATTGTATTGACTTGTTATTTCTGTAACAAACATTCTGTATGTAATGTGACATGGAAGGAAAGCAGGATTTGCCTTAGAGCCAAAAATCATTATTACACTGTAATTCTCCATTTGTTCAAGTGTCCCCTTCCTATCCAAAAACTTAGTTGTCTGGTCAGACATTCGGGGAGCATCCTTTCCTGACAATAAATCTTTGAAAACTGAGATAAAGTCATTAAAAACCTCATAAAAACAATGGGAGGCCTTGTGCCTCCACAAGGCCTGGTACCAGAAGGTTACTGGGTCGAATTCACAATTTACCTTCTTGGACACAGACAGTTTTGGAAACAGACAGCAATGCGCTATCGCGGAAACCAAGTAGGATGACATATAAAAGATCTCCTCTTTGAATCATGACAATTGAGAACAAATTTCAATGGAAATTAGCTCCCCCCAATAAAAAATGGCTTGTTCCTTGACTGTGAAATACAAAATATAAAGAATCATGCGGGAAATGCTTGTTGTGGATTCTTGTCCCATTATTCTTGTAAACAACCAAGCAATTTCCCAGAATGGATTTCTAAATGAACTAACCTGCAACCTTGTGATATCTTCAGGAACTGTCGTCAAGTCTTCTAGGAACTTGGGTAAGAGGTCCAACCCATTATTATGCTTTTTTAGGAATTGCTTGCAGTCTTCTCCTCCAAAGGTCAATGTTGGCTCCGACAATCTCAACATCTTGCAAAAGACCTGAGGTGACAAAGAAACAAGAGAGTGGTTCCACGGTGGAATAATTCTTTGGCTTGAAATATATATCTCGGCGCACCAAGAGACCACCTTTTTATAGTCAAAAACTTCAAGAACAAAGCCTGCACAAGCAATTCTAGAGGTCCAAATTACTTTGTTCTGGGCAGAAGGGGATGAGTAGTAAGAGTATGCCCTAGACCACTAGAAGTTCTAGTCTTCACGCCCGAAGATGTTCACTGTATCTCCACAGAACTGTTGTCGAGCTGCTACCATAAGTTTACGAGAACGTCTGTTTGCTCTAGACGATGTTTGAAATGAACAGTTGGAAGGGATAATATAACCCTCCGCAAATCTTGGTCCAATGTGTGTGAATGGGAGATCTCCTCGATCCTTTCGCTCGTTAATGACAATCTCTACGGCTGTTGCATGATGAGTTGTTAGCATTAAAGCTTAGTAATTGCATACTTAGAAAGAAGTGCAAAGGTGGCGGGTACGACGAAGAGCAATTAAGGAATAGAGATTTTGTGAAAGACATTCCATGATGTTTGAAATGAATACTCGGAAGGGATAATATAACCCTCCATAAATCTTGGTTTAATGTGTATTAATGGGAGATCTCCTCGAGCCTTTCACTCATTAATGACAATCTTTACGGTTCCTGCATGATGAGTTGTTAGTATTAAACCTTACTAATTGCATATTTAGAAAGAAGTGTGAAGGTGGCGGGGACAGAGAAGAGCAATTAAGGAATGGCTAAGTATGGAAAGCGGTCAGTCGGGCTTCAAAATATGGTTACAAGGGATACTCAGGAGAGGTGAGGGCCCGACGGTCAAATTGTATGTCTCAGAAGTTTTGAGTGCAAAACACGTAACACAGAAGAGGGCATGATTGGGCAGTCCAGCGGTCAATTTGTATATCGCGGAACTCCGAGTGTTGTTTGCAAGTCATGGAACAATGGAAGCGCAATCTTGAGCCCGCCTGTCCGGGAACCCGCAATCGAAAAAGTGGCTAAGTATGGAATAGGGAAATGGTCGGTCGAACTCGTTTTCGCTAATATATTGAAATTTGTAATAGATATCCCATTACCTGGAAAGATCTTTTTTGCATGTTTCTAGACAAGTTGTGTAGGAATAGTCAGTGTGACTATCTCGTCGAGCCTTTTTCTCATTAATGACAATATTTACGGTTGATGCATGATGAGCTATTAGCATTAAACCTTACTTATTGTATACTTGGAAAGAAGTGTGAAGGTGGCGGGCATAGGGAACAATGATTAGGAATTGGAGATTTCGTGAACCCCCTAACCCAACGATCCGTGAAAGAGATTCCATGAAATGGCTAAGTATGGAAAGCGGTGTTGATTTTTAATGACAAAATCAGAAATATTTCATTCACACATTTTGTCAAACACTTAGCAACCTAGAGATAACTGTCTTCTCAAATTTCAGAAATGCATACCCACATTCAACAATTTCTATAAGCAGAAATACACATTGTTAAGCAAAATATGCAGCGGAAATACACAATGGACAACAACCCATAACTCACAGAAATTTAGGCAACTGCCAGGGAAAACCCCAATGTGGGGAAACCCAACGAGAGAGAGATATTATTATATTGCTTCAGGAAAGTTCAGAACAACATCAATAACACTTTTCAGCCAAGAGAAATACCTCTTACAACACAAAACTGTCCCCCACAAATCTGTCTTGAAAACTGTGCCACAGTCTGTACAGCTGTACGGATTTGTTGAAAGTTGGCACCTTGAAATTCATGCCACAACAGGCTGATATACCTTCTCTTCTGTACGACCGTCCTCCTTCAGAAAATTCTTTGAGGATTGCCTCGAAAACTGCGCCCAAGCTTGCCTCGATTTTCGTGTCTCAAGAATGTTGTTGTATGTCCTGTACGGATTCGTACAGTACAGCCTGTCAAAGCAAATAACACTGCTGCAAATCAAAACAGAAAATGCCTCCTTGGGATTTGTGCCCTAGCTCTCTTGGAAATCGTGCCCTTCTTGATGTTCACTTTCCTCTCTCAAGCAATCTCTCAACTCCTCTTGTCTTCTCCGGTGTGTTGTTCTCACATCCCTAAGCATGTATATGTACTTTTATCTTTTCCCAAGAAACCCTAACTTACATAACCAACTCAATCTAATGGCTATCATAAGTCTAATCTGAGGGCTCATATTTAATGCTCCTCATTAATTACAAAATAAGTAATAAATGCTCATTAAATACTTTTTGGGTCCCACAACTTAAAATCACTTTAAGTTATAGAGTACATTCACTTTATAAAAGCACTTTATTTAAAAAGTCACTTTACAAATAAAACATGTTTTTGTGACTTTATGTCCTCCCCATGACAAAACACAAAAACATGAATGAGAACATCCCTTGTTATATTTCAACACTCCCTCTTAACGAGGGATGTACTCGCTGCCATCTCCATCATCTGGTCCCATCACACTGTGCTCTGTAGGAGCTCCCTCTAAATCTGGAGCCATCCGCAACACCTGCATAGAACTCGAACTAGAAGATCTTCTTTTGGCAACCTCCCGGAACCCTGAGCTCACTTCATCTTGAGCATCGGTTCGATCAACCTAGCTGAGCCTTCTGCCAGTGCTCAGAAGAGACTCGCTCTCTTCTCTCGGAATGCAAGACTGATACCTTGGCGCCACCGTAGTCTCAGAAGCCTCCTCATGCTCCTCATTCGACGTTGAATCACACATCATAGGTTGTCCTCTCAACATATACAACCTATCCACCCGGTTACCGATCAGCTGCAGCTCTACCGGATCCACTCCCTCTCTGTAGATAAAGACATGTTCCCTCTTGAACAATACGCAATATCCTACATCCTCCAAGGCTGAGATTGAGAGCAAGTTAACACTCAACCCTGGAACAAAGAGAACTCCATCAATCTCCAAGAGTCCCCCAAACTCGAGTTGGAATCTGACATTCCCAACTCCACGCACAACTCTCGCCATACCACCTTCATTTACCACCTGTCGGCCAGGACCAATCTCTGTGAAGTCTAGGAATACTCGCCAGATTCCAGTTATGTGGTTAGAGGCTCCGCTATCCACAATCCATCTGACATCACCTCCGAATCCTCCGCTGCCGACACTTGAAACTAGGGTAACCAAAGAAAATTCCCTATCGAACTTTGAAGCAAAGTCCTCTATAGCTGTTGTAGCAGCTATCTCAGGCCTATTTGACTCCTTCTTCTTCTTCTTCTTCTTCCTCTCAGGACATTGAGAGGTAAGTTGCCTCAACTGGTTACAACAAAAGCAACTGACTTTACTCAAGTCCCTTGCGGAACTTCCTTTCTTCTTGCTCTTTGCCACAAGAACAACATTCTCATCAACTCTGTCTGTCTTCTGATCACTGCTTTGAGATATTTCTCGAATCTCCTCTTGAGTGAAATCATCCCATAGTCTGCTCCAATCTGGTAGATGCTCACGACCCACCACGCACTTCACGAAGACTTCCCAATCTTTGGTGAAGCCATTTAAGGTTATCCTCACCAACTCAGAATCCGAAATGACCTCTCCAACAACTGCCAACTCATCTTTAACTTGAGCCACCTGAGTAAGATAAGAAGAGACACTCTCCTCCTTACCCATCTTGGTATCATGCAACTTAGCCTTCAAGGCCATCTTCCAGTTTTCGTTCTTCGCCTCAAACAAGTTCTTAAGTGCTTCCCACATCTCCTTNATTCACCCCATCCAGAATAATCCTCTGAGCTTTGGCTTCCTTGACCTCATGCAAGTCCAAAGCAACATGATCTGCTGCAAGAGTTGCTACAACAGAGTTGACATAGCTATAGAGCTTGTTCTCCTTGAGAACGGCTGACAAACAAACCTTCCACTGCAAGTAGTTGGAAATGCCATCCAATCGATCCTCATATCTAATGCTTGCAACCATATTCCCTACCACAACTCAAGGAAAACAATCACACCCTTTTGCCCAAATATCACACTGCCCACTGTCAGAGACAAGGCTCTGATACCACGTTGATTTTTAATGACAAAATCAGAAATATTTCATTCACACATTTTTTCAAACACTTAGCAACCTAAAGACAACTGTCTTCTTAAATTTCAGAAATGCATACCCACATTCAGAAATTTCTATAAGTAGAAATACACATTGTTAAGCAAAATATGCAGCGGAAATACACAATGGACAACAACCCATAATTCACAGAAATTTAGGCAACTGCCAGGGGAAACCCCAATGTGGGGAAACCCAACGAGAGAAAGATATTATTATATTGCTTCAGGAAAGTTCAGAACAACATCAATAACACTTTCCAGCCAAGAGAAATATCTCTTACAGCACAAAACTGTCCCCCACAAATCTGTCTTGAAAACTGTGCCACAGTGCGTACAACTGTACGGATTTGTTGAAATCTGGCACCTTGAAATTCGTGCCACAATAGGCTGTTGTACCTTCTCTTCTATACAGTCGTCCTTCTTCAGAAAATTCTTCAAGGATTGCCTCGAAAATCATGCCCAAGCTTGCCTCGGTTTTTCGTGCCTCAAGAATGCTATTGTATGACCTGTACGGATCCATACAGTATGGCCTGTCCCAGCAAATAAAACTACTGCAAATCAAAACAGAAAATGCCTCCTTGGGATTTGCGCCCTAGTTCTTTTGAAAATCGTGCCCTTCTTGATGTTCACTTTCCTCTCTCAAGCAATCTCTCAACTCCTCTCGTCTTCTCCGGTGTGTTCTTCTCACATCCCTAAGCATGTATATGTACTTTTCTCTTTTCCCAAGAAACCCTAACTTACATAACCAACTCAATCTAATGGCTATCATAAGGGCTCATATTTAATGCTCCTCATTAATTACAAAATAAGTAATAAATGCTCATTAAATACTTTTTGGGTCCCACAACTTAAAATCACTTTAAGTTATAAAGTACATTCACTTTATAAAAGCACTTTATTTAAAAAGTCACTTTACAAATAAAACATGTCTAGGAATTATGACTTTATGTCCTCCCCATGACAAAACACAAAAACATGAATGAAGACATCCCTTGTTATATTTCAACAAGCGGTTGGACGAGCTTCAAAATAGGGTGACAAGAGATTCTCAGGAGATGTGAGGCCCCGATGGTCAAATTGTATGTCTCAGAACTATTGAGTGCAAAATGTGTAACACAGAAGAGGGTGTTATCACACTAAATTGCCTTGGATCTTTTAGTTTGTTTTTATCACTTTTTAAAGCCTTAGATTTTAAATTTTTTGAAAAAGTTTTATCCTTTTAAAGTTATGTTTGTTAGGACCTCTTGGATGACTAAACTTTTGAGTCATAGCTCATGTTTTGATCCTCAATTTG
>JASDQU010947393.1:16618-32987 GCA_032191745.1 Picea mariana
TGGCTGTAGATTTTTCCTCCTCAAGAGCCTTTGCTAAGGATAATCCTAGATCATATTGTTGTGATGGGATTGTCAGATGTTTTTTTCAAATTTGGCGTGCTCCCACACACACATGCAAAGAATATAACACCTACCCAACATTTGGTCCAAGTAGGTGTGCGTTGTGGAAAATTCTTGAAGAATCCTTGACTCATATTTTTATTGGGTGTTCTTATGCAATGTAGGTGTTTAGGATTGTCCAGGAAGAACTTAAGCCAAATTCATCCTGGACTAAGTCGAGATTGGAAGACAATCTAATAGCTTGGCTGGTGGATAAAGTGGTAAAAAAGTATGAAGGGGTTTTTTGCTTTTTGGTTTCATGTTTATGGTGGGTTTGAAACTCCAACTTGTTCAAGAATATAACACCTACCCAAAGAGCGACATGTGATGTGATTTTAATATGCAACTATCAAATTTGACACGCCCCCACACACACATGCAAAGAATATAACACCTACCCAACATTTGGTCCAAGTAGGCGTGCATTGTGGAAAATTCTTGAAGAATCCTTGACTCATATTTTCATTGGGTGTTCTTATGCAGTGTAGGTGTTGAGTATTGTCTAGGAAGAACTTAAGCCAAAGTCATCCTGGACTAAGACGATATTGGAAGACTATCTAATAGATTGGCTAGTGGATAAAATGGTAAAAAAGTATGAAGGTTTTTTTTTCTTTTTTCTTTTGTGTTTATAGTGGGCTTGAAACTCCAACATATTTAAGAAAAAGGATATCCCTCCCAAGGTTACAACTAGGATTATTTTGAACTTGTCAAAGGAATTTATGATCTAACTCAAGTCCAAAAACCGAAGGATGTGGACCATGCCTGATCTAGACTTTGACATATCTTGGGGTTATTTCTACGAGGCCTGTCAAGGCCACCCCCATGTTTGTGAGGTAGGGGTTGTTCTCTTTATGAATCAAAATCATTACATTCATATTATGTATGCTCTAGGAAGGGGCACAAACAACAGAGTTGAGTTCATCGCTCTTTGGACATTGTTGGAGGCAGGCAAGAAAAAAGGTTTCAAAAAGCATTAGGTGTTGGGGAATTCCAAGCTAGTCATTGAATCAGTAAGGAAAAAACGCCATTGTGATAGATATGAGGCTAAGAAAAATACTCCAAGAAATCCAATCGATTGCTTATTCTTTTGATTGGCTCTCTAATTTTTTTGAGATTAGTGATTCCCATAGTTGAGTATCTTGCATAAGTTCTTGAAAATCTAAAATTATATCATATATATAGTGAAAATAATCAGGACACCGACAAGAAGGCCAATGAAGTAGTGCAATTGGATGTAGTGGTAGGCACATTTCCTACATATGTCATGGTTCGAATTCGTTGATTAGTTTCAAACCAATAATAAATTGGGATGATTATATATATATTCTCATTGTCCATTAACAATGATAGTAGGTGGATGGCGTGGTAATTATAAGTTGACATTGAAATGATATAGACAATCTTTAACGTTTAGAATGGGCTCCCATAGTGGTTACCATTGGGTTTGGTGGGATCTTCAATGTAAAAAATAATAAAATATAAATGAGGAAATTGGTTACTCCTAGAGAGGAAGAGGAGATGAGTTGTACTACCTTTCACAAAATGCATGGACAACTCAACCAACTGATCATTAAAAACATTTTTGAAATCGATGACACTAAACACAATGGGTGACGAAAGAGTTAAGAGGGACTGCCTTCCTCATGGCCCAACGCACACCATCCCAAAATTCTAATGTTTAGCACAAATGTGTGTGGCTCAACATTTACTATTAGAATCTTGCACCAATTAATGAAGCAAGGGATTTTAGAGGAAATATATTCCTAGTGATTGAAAGCACACCATCCTAAAATTATAATAATTAGCACAAATACACATGGATGAACATTCACTATTAGAATTTTGCAAAAATTAAAAAAATTCCTAACCAAAGAAATTTTATTATGCCAAAGACATGTATATAGGAAAAGGTTTTGCCCCAAACTAGTCAGCAGGGAAAAACCTGTCAACCAAAACTTGTCAATAGGGAAAACCACCTTATCACTCCAACTATCAATCGGAAAAACCACATTATTATCCAGAGTCATTTCTTTTCCGATTAGGTGTTACAAGGAAAATCTCTCTATGGCTAGGGGTAAACCACAACATACATAAATGACTACAGAAATCAACTCTAATATCAGGTATGCTATATAAACAAATATTCTAGCAACATAAGATAAAAGGTTGACCTCATCCATATGTTCGATGAAGTCCATCGTTGAGCACTTGACTCAAAGCAATACACCTGCAACTTGTCCTCGACAATCAAGAAACACAAGCATATGGTGATAATATATAATGTGGGCATATTCAATAGCACAATCCATCAACATTCATAACAAATACGCCCATGGAATAACAATTAAAATATTTGCAAGATATTAATTGGATGAGAAAAGAGAATTTCTATTAAAATGTAATCAACAGAAGTGAATGGATTACAAACTTCCTTGTCAACACAGTTCAGAACCAAGAAACTGAGTCCCTTTTAGCTGGGCCTCCACCACATCAATCCTCCATGAAAGGCAAGCTCATATAAGAGAGACAACGAGGTTCTCAATCAAGTAGGAAAGAGATTTGGGGCTGCACGATGTATTCAGACTTAAAAGGACAAAGGGATGCAGACTCAATATGAAGTGAATAATTTCTCTAGAGTAACTTTTCTCTCAAAGTTGAATTCTTCTCCTCTTTTCCATAACTCGGATTTGGCCCATTTGTAGCCTTCAAGTAGAACTGAAGGGTTGAGTCGAAATGTTTCCAGTATATGGGAGGTCAAGGATCATGGATCTCGTGATGTGACATGGAAACCTAACACTATTTTTTAATTTTGGGCACAAAACCCGATGTATGTGGGATGTAGTGGTGCACTATACACATGTTGTACAATAGGTAGGGCATGTATATGTGAAAAAATAATGTTTTTAGCTCTGGGATTTGCAAAGAGGGACTTCAAGTCTGCATAGGGAAATGGAAAAATGCCTTATGTGCAAGTTTCAATAGGGTGGGGAAAATCTTGCTATAACAGATTCCCCCTAATGTGTGAGGTCAGAGGAGTATCGTTGGTGGTCGAAATACATTATAAGACCCAAAAGTGGAGTAATGGGGACCCAACTGGGAGAACTAATTTCTCATGAGACTATTACAATTTGTACTGACTTTGCACACATGGCTGCCAATTTGAATTACACTGCTGATCCATGTGAAAATATACCAAACAGTTGTCCATGGCCATGAATAGGCAATACAAAGGTGGCTAAATGCCAAAGGATGTCATAGTCACGAACAAGGCCTAGTAAAACCAGTCTCAAAATCAATATAAAGATATATGTATACAATGAAGTACAATTTGATCTCCCATGATCACTAAAGTCACATAGGTACTGGTCCAATGAAAGGTAGCAACAACTCAGGAAAGCTACGACTATGAACTAATGTCTTCAAGTATTATACACAATCTGCCAAAGGTGCAAGTCTCCATTGTGTGAATAAAGGAGTTGAGGTCGAACACAATGAGACTTCATTTGATTACCGGTCATTAAGGTATATTGTTAACAAACATGAGACAACCTACCAATAATGAAAGTAGGTATCAAGGAACCGAGTACATTCTTACAAGTGTGAATAGAGGTGTCAGGGTTGAACATTTGAAGGATCCATTGATCAGGAGACATGGAGGTATTCCCAACTGTCGATGGCGAGAGAACCTACGACTAATGACTACAAACCTCTAGGTACTCATAGGACTCTAGGTCTCATCTCCAGAATAGATGAGCTGAAGTCGATGGAAGGAGACCCGCTTAAAGGAGATCATTAAGGCATCTCTCATCATTCGGCATGAGGTATAAAGCAGGAGATTGATGATTTGAAGGAAATCATACGAAGAACATGTGCATGAACCAATGAGCCTTTGTGTCTTTCGCGTGTGCCAGATGCAAGTGGTACACAAAAAAGACCCTCTGAATAGCAGCCAATAAGGAAAAATGATGACAAACGCGAGGAAACCACCAATAGGGATAATGGCATCCAAGAAACTACACAAATCCCAATGTGTGAATAGATGTCTTGTCATTGAACACAAGGGAAACCACCCAATCAACGACCAATGATGAAATGTCGACTATTGGGTTCAAGGTTTCCTACCAATGAGGAAAGTAGGACCAGGGTGCACAATAGGACTACAACTTCATGTGATTTTGAGACACACTGAGGGTATGGACGACATGAAAAGTCAAGAGTTCTAAGGAATGGTCGACATAGGTTGATAAACATCCTTTGAACAAGAGCATGAGACATATGGAAGACTCTGGTAGCATAGACTCAATGATGAAACTTTGAGATGTAGGAGGCATCAATCAAACTCTCCATAGGGACTGGAAGAGTAACTAGTCAGGGGAGTAAACTCTCTGTAACGAGCTCAGTTTCCTAAGGTCATGCTAAGCCAAAAATTTTGATGACAAGTGGACAAAAAAATTTTGTGCTTTGTTCAAAGGCGATATGACTTGTCGAGAAGGATAAAATACTTGCAAAGGTTACCTTATCTACAATTTATTGAAGAATGCCTCTTATCTGGAAGGGTGTAGAAGAAGGAATTTGATACCCCACAAGACCATCCCATTCAAATGAAATCTCTCGAAGACTTGGAGGGAGAGAAATAAGAGGGAGTAAAACTCGACCTTGTTCAGAAGGTGTAGGACTTGAAATGCTAAGGATAAGGTCGAAGGATGCATCACCCTCCAAAAGAAGAGTGGGATTGACCGAAGATTGCATCGACAATCTCAATTCCTTAGGCTTGTCACTCTCCAAGAGAAGAGTGGGATCGGTCGAAGATTGCATCGGAATGGCCACTTATTTAACTGTTGGTTGAATAAGATGCGAGACAAAAAGGTCAAGAGATGCATCACTCCCAAAAACAAGAGTGGTGTCAGTCAAACATTGCATCAACACGACCACTCATTGAACATGATGCGAGACAACAAGGTCAAGAGACACATCACCCCTTAAAGGAAGAGGGGTGTCAGTCAAATATTTCATTGGCATGAACACTGTATCAACCAAAGAAGGTTGAGAAACCAAAGATGACTCATAACCCAAAGGGCCCTTATGTAAGGACCACGCTTTTGGTACCACAATAGTAGCAGGGCACAAACAAGTAAGGTGATCTCCTTTGCAAATCTTATAAAGGAACATGGGATTACGTCTTACACGTCTAGGCTTCTCAATTGTATGAATTCCCCCAACATGACTTGTAGAGGCTAGTAGAAAATATCCAACATGACTTGCAGAGGTTGGTGAAAAACCTTCAACATGATTAGCATAGGTTGATGACAAATCCCCAACATGACTAGCAGAGGTTGGTGATGGAAGTGTAGTGTGACTAGTAGTGACTAGACTTGTGCCCCCAACATGACTTGCATTGGCTGTTTGTAGGTATTCAACATGAATTGTAGAGGTTGTTGACCAATCTCCAACACGACTAGCAAAGGTTGGTGATATAATTCCAGTATGACATGCAACGACTAGACTTGTGGCAACGATTGGTTGCGACATTTGAGACCAAGGTTCCGAGAAAGACTGGTTTTGAGAAATTGCAAGCCAAGAAGGGTTCTGGTATACACCATGGCCCTGTCTGGTATGATAGTATCCTCCTCCATACTGATTCATAAATGGGTGTAAGGGCATCGACACTGAGGACACCGCTTGCGAAGAGAAAGCGACATGAAAAGGGTTACTCATGTGAGTATATGTGTTTCCCCCAGACGAAGGAACTTTGTGAAGTGGGTTTCCCATACTATAAAACTGACTCCCCCTGGATGAAACACCAGAGGACAGATGAAGGTCCACTATGAGAAAAGTGTTTGTAGGAACCGACATGGTGGAAGAAGGATAGATGGACGAAGTGTAATAAGTAGAATGACCGCCCATTTGAGCACTTGCTCCTCGAAAAGTGGATCTGTAGGAAGGAATATTCCGACCTCCTACCGCAAGAGTGGTTTCAGGGACATGACTCCCACCAAATGAAAAGGGAGAATAAGGAGGCATCATGCCCCCAGATCCAAAACTAGGATTCACTTAAGGAGATGAGACAGAGGATGGCAAGTGTGAAGACATGTCTGGCATACCATGGGAAAAATGATTATAGTTCCAAGGCATTGTCTGAGTATCAAAATTTGGCATACCATTATGAAACACGAACGGATTCGTCCCCATGAAATGAGCGAATTCCATGGGTGAGGTAGCATTAAATGAGGGAGCCAAAGGGACTCCACTATCCATGATAATGAAAAATCACGACACAATACAAAATCCTAAGGTCAATGAATAATCAAAGAGAACACCAAAATAAAATAAACAAAAGGGAAATATGCACACAAACAGGATAAAGTGGTTGAAAGGGGCCTCCCTCTCTGAAGTAGGTATGCCTCACCCAAAAAGGTCCTGAGACTCCTTGCTAAATATCAGAGGTATCATAATCAGTTACAAGGCCCCTCGTGGGCTTAAAAACCAATTGGTCAAATCCCCCCAGACAATTAATCCTCCATAAAGGTTGTGTGTTGTCTGACCCTTATCTGACCCAGGGTACCTATAGAATAACCCCTACAAGTAACCTATTTGGCACCTATGTCAAGCAACTAAGTGGCCACGATATAACTGATGCGTAGGCGAACAGTCATAAGTCGGGTCCATCGTATGGGCAGGGTAACAAATCCTGAAACTTCGAAAGCACTGTCTCTCACAGAGATAAAGGTACTAGCAAGATCCCCATATATGAATAGATCCCCAAATATATCTGACACTAAGAAGGTATTGGGGGGATATCCTCTCAACCAACCTCATGCGACCTCGTTCTTAACTCTAGTGTAAGCGGAGCCTCCCGATGTCACCAATTATACAATGGATTTCACCACTCCCTTAGTTAGACACATATGTTGATTTAATAGCCTTGGAGAAGTTTACTCACAAAATCCTAAGCTAGTTTGTGCACCCTAGAAAAATAAAATCATTACTAATCAATTTTAAATTATAATGTTACTTTTAGTGGACTTCTTTACTCAAAAAGGTGCGGTCGTGAAACTAGTGATGTTATGACTCATCAAGTAAAATAAATGAACATCAATACAATGCAAAGTCCTAACTTAAAGTACTAATAAATAATATGCTTTTCAAGATGCAATTATCAATTTAGTTCTGCAATTCCAAATAAAATGCAATATTTCTTTACATGTACTAAGATTAATGATAAGGACTCAAAAGATCAAATGCCAACAATGTAAAATGCCTAATATATTTGTATTTTCAATATAAAAGAATGAAAATGCAAGGACTGAACAAAAAATTGATATAAAAACTCTACTGTATGTAAACAGAGACAAACCAAGTAGGATATCAAGGAGAAAACACCCAGCCCAAGATGAAAGGACAATCAAATGAAAAGGATGATGAGAAAGACACTGCCTAAAAATTGAACCAAAGAAAGGTTTCCTATCATTCCATAGACACTTAACAGTCATAATAGAGACCCAAGAAGACTCAACAACCCTCAAAACCTACCCAACAACCATCAAACCCAACAACCAAGAAACAAAGGGTGATGTACACGATTGTTCAGGGTAAAAGCATGTATATACGCCTCTTGTAGAAGGACAACACGTGTATGTATGCGACTATCAGGTAAAAACCTGCGTATATGTGTTAAAACATAGCCAGGCTATGAAGAAGGCTAAGAAACTCAGATTCAGAATGAACAGAGGCTATCAAGTAGACATACGACAAGAAACTCAATATAAATGAGAGCAATCTGAGGAGAAAAACACTCCAAACCCTGAAAAAGAAGATTATATCCCCAGTATGGTCACCAATTATATTACGAGGAAAATCTCTCTGTGGCTAGGGGTAAACCAAAATAAAAGGAAATGACTGCATAAATTAACTCTAATCTTAGGCATGCTATATAAACAAATATGTTAGCAAGACAATATAAAAGGCCTAACTCGTCTAGACGTTCGATGAAGTCCATCGTTGAGCACATGAATCAAAGCAATACACCTGCAACTTGTGCTCAACAACCAAGAAACACAAGCATATGGTGATAATATATAATGTTAGCACATTCAATAGCATAATCCATCAACATTCATAACAAATACACCCATGGAATAATAATTCAAATATTTGCAAGATATTAATTGGACGAGAAAAGAGTATTTCTATTAAAATGTAATTAGTAGAAGTGAATGAATTACAAACTTTTGTGTCGGCACAATTCGAAACCAAGAAACTAAGTCCCTTCTAGCTGGGCCTCTACCAGTTCAATCTTCCACCAAAGGAAATCTCATATAAGAGAGACAATGAGGTTCTCAATAAAGTAGGGAAGAGCTTGGGGGCTAAACAATGTGTTCAGACTTAAAAGGACAAAGGGATGCAGACTCAATATGAAGTAAATAATTTCTCTAGAGTAACTTTTCTCTCAAAGTTGAATTCTTATCCTCTTTTCCATAGCTCGGATTCGGCCCATTTGTATCCTTCAAGTGGAACTGAAGGGTCAAGTCGAAACATTTCTAGTATATGAAAGTTTAAGGATCATGGATCTCATGACGTGACATGGAAACCCGACACCATTTTTTAATTTTGGGCACAAAACCTGATGTACGCGGGTTGTAGTGGTGCAACCTATGTATACACATGTTGTACAATAGGTAGGGAGTGTATATGTGGAAAAATAATGTTTTTATCTCCGGGATTTGCAAAAAGGGACTTCAAGTCTGCATAGGGAAATGGAAAAAGGTCTTCTGTGCAAGTTTGCATAGGGGAGGCAAATCTTTCTATAAAATTAGGGAACATATTAAATCTGACTGTCTGACATGCTTAGTTCTAGATCTCACCACTCTTCATCATCACTGCTAGCTTGTTTCTTTAAATCAGTCTAATAGTCAGAGATATTAACTCTAACACTGCTAACTTGTTTCTTTAAATCAATCTAATAGTCTAACATATTAACTCTGACAGTTTGAGATGCTTAGTTCTCCAATCTCACCACTTCTTCATCATCACACATCACTTTCTACACCGCCTAAATAGTTGAAATATTGCATCTACTACACCGTCTTAAGGTGAGGTGCATTCTACAGTGCCTAATATAATATTTCTCATTGACACGACCTTCTAATAGACACACCTTATGCGTGATGGTGTGCAACTCCTGCAATGCTTAACATGCACTTGGTGATGATTTGGATGTTTTTAATTGCATTGATATTGCTTTGTCGGGCTTCAAGAATCTCTCATAGACATAGTCTTCTCATAGACACACCGCACAGTAGTGTGCAACTTCTGCAACGCT
Organism: Picea mariana; assembly: GCA_032191745.1. Classification (NCBI taxonomy): domain Eukaryota; kingdom Viridiplantae; phylum Streptophyta; class Pinopsida; order Pinales; family Pinaceae; genus Picea; species Picea mariana. Next base: position 26,037 of record JASDQU010947393.1, read on the forward strand.
TAACAAGCACTTGGTGATGATTTGGGTGTTTTTCGTTGCATTGATTTTGCTCTGTCGGGATTCAAAATTCTTCATAGAAGGTTCAACAATCCTCTCACTAGTTGTTAAGTTAATTTTCAATCTTGATATCTGATGATTCTTGTCATGGATTTTAGATGGCTTTTTCATGGTAGAGATTGTTGTAATTTTGACACCCATTGAAGTAATTTTTTGTTTTATTTTTTATTCGGATTTTATGAGCAGAACGAAATGAATACGGATTATTATTATTATTATTAACACATAAACACAAGGAAAAATAATAGAGATACAGTAAAACTAGCTTCTATTCAATAAGGAAATATGTTGAAACTGTAAAATGCAGATTGAAAACAAGCTTGCTAGAATTGTGGCAGATTATCTCTGAGAAGAGATGTTGCAATTACGCTCATTCACAAGAAGATGGTTACAATGAGGGTCTCCAATCATTTTTACAATAAACAATAATTCCAAAACCCTAGACATCCAAAAACCCATCCCTAGGAGATGAAGCGCCAAAAGTCATGTGGGCCCCGTTGGGGTAAGTTAGTACATCAACTTCTCGAGGTCATAACTTTTGCATACGATCTCCATTTTAGGCACACGATAGCCCGTTGGAAAGGTCTATCCGAGGAATACACATGTTGATGTCACTATTTGGCTAAATCCTACCGTGTGAATGTGGAGAGCCCTAAAAACATTGTTTAGGGCCTCAAAATGGCCCCGGAAGTTCAAGACCTGAAAACTAGAAAAAAAATGCCAAACTGAAAAACTGCCAAAATGAGATAGTTGGAATAGGAGGGTAGCCATCGAAATCCATATGTATCAATCCTCCCCCCTTATGAAGAAATGATATCCATTCCATTGATTTCCCCCATCAGATGAGGAAATTTCTGCTGAATTTGGCCCCGGGTGAGCCACTTGCCTTGGTGCAAGAGCTGCCTTGCTTTGACAACTCAATAAAGCCGGATCCTCCACTGGAGAGTGCCCTTGAAATGTGTTTCCACAATATGATCACTTGATTTGTGTTTCATGCATTTAGGGTTGAGCTCTATTGGTGTCAACTATTCTGCTATCTCTGAGGTGTCCAATAATGGTTGGAAATTTGGCCGAAGGAGATCCACATTGAACACTGGGTGCAAGCCAAGGAAAGGGGGAATGTTGAGCTCAAAAGAATTGTCACCCATAGCCTTGGTTATGGTGTAAGGTCCATAACGAAGTGGACAAAGTTTTCAATGGGGCCCTGTAAGACGTTTTTTCTGCAAGTGCAACCAAAATTTGTCTCCCACCTGAAACTTATGTGGCACCCGATGTTGATCATGGAGTTGTTTGTACTTGGCATTGGACTTCTGTAAAATATCCTGAACCTATTGGTGGATGTGCTAGATCAACTCAATGAACTGGGTGGCTTTGTCAGCTTCAGTTGGATTAGGTGACGAGTCAGTCGGGGTGGCCACAAGGGGTAGTGCAACATCCATGGGACCCAATGGTTGGAATCCCAACCCCACCTGAAAGGGGTTGTGGCTGGTTGAGCTATGTAGGGATCAGTTGTAGCTATATTGAACATAGGAAAGATTCTCATCCCATGTGAAGGGGTGCTTGGAATTGTACATGCGTAGGATATGCATGATCATCTGATTGACGACCTCGGTTTGGCCATTTGTCTGGGCGTGGAAGGTAGTGGATTTGGGGAGCTTGGTGTCCAGTAGTGACTAGAGGCTTGACCAGAATGTGATAAGGAACCGACTGTCCCAATCTGAGACAATGGTTTTTGGGATTCCAAAATGTACCCATACTCGTTCAAAGAAGAGCTTGGCAATGGCCTCCACTGTGATGCTCTTCTTGCAGGCGGCCATAATAGCCATCTTGGAAAAGCGATCAACAACCACAAAAAACAATCATTTCCCCTCTTGGTGGATGAAAGGCCCGACATGTAGTCCATTGATATGGATTCCCATGGCTTGTCAAGATTAGGCAGCAAGGTGTACATACCCTATTTCTTAATGGTCAGTTTGGAAATAGCACAGAAAGTGCAAGACTTGATATACTTGCTCACATCCTATTGAAGTTTCGGCCAGTAGAAATGTTGATGCAATGCTTCCACTGTATTTTCGATGCCAAAGTGTCCTGCCACCCGATTGTAGAAGGCTTCCCAAATCATCTTTTCTCACTCACTTGATCGAACACAGAGATGGCCCAGATGGCACAACAACCCGTCCTGAAGATGTAAATTATTAACAACTGAGTTTGCGCCCAACATTTGGTAGGTGGTGGCTAAGTGAGGGTCTGCCCCATAGAGGTGGGGCCATATGGAGGTCTCTTGGCCACAAGAGTCTAACACCATGGTGAGTGCCACGATTAAAGGTCGGCTGAGGCAATCAATGACTTGGTTGGTACTTCATGTTTTATGCTTGATGTTGAGGTGGAACTTCTGCAAGTATGTGGACCACTTTTGATGGAGGTTGTTAGCACTGAAAGTCACACTTTGACTGCAAAAGTGTAAGCTCAGCACCCATCAGAATGTAAAAGATAACTTTGGTTTTGAATAGGTAGATAAACAACATGGATAAAGAAACAGAGAGGGTAGCAAACTGCAGATCAATAGGCTACACCAATGGGCAATGGAGTCACAAACATCCCACTCATCGAAGGCACAAAAGATGCTTAACAGAAAACAATATTATATGATGATAGGTGGAAGAAATGAAGAAGGAAAACATAAGATAGAATGTTCAATAAATAGAGATCCTCTCAATTCAATGAATCAACAAATACTTGAATATAAACAATGACGGATGGGAAAAATACAACAGATCCTTTTCTGCTTAGGGATCCATAAATCATTAACAGCCTTTGATCCTCAAATCTGCAATATATTCAAATAAGAAGAAATATATAAGAAGAGTTACAATATGAAATCATAGCTCTCATGAGTCTCCAATAGCAGTAATGCTTACAATCCTAAAATTCCCACAGGCTTATAAATGAACACACACAAAAAATTTCCTATTCCTACTCTCTCTAGGCTCTCTTGGCTCATCCATCCCCTCTACAATAGATCTTTCCTTCTTTAAATATAAAATAGCATCCAAATGAACTAAGGAGGTTTAATCCCATCTCCTACATTGTATTCTAAGCCTAGGAGATAGGTGGCAACAATCAAAGAGACAAAAATCCAACAAACTATCGATTTTCAGGAATTTGTTGGAAGTCATTAATAAAATGTCTCCACCTCATTGCATGAAGCCTTTGATAGAGATAAATATTAGGTGCAGGTGTCCCTTGACATATAAATGATCATTTATAAGTCATTCAAAACCTCCTTGACACATGGAAACCCCCCAACAAGGCGAATATCAAAACCGTGACCGCTACAGGAAATTAGTACGCATCACCACTGTGCAGAGTACACAACGCCTACTTATATATCCAATATATCTCAAACCAAAACACATTTTGAAAAACTGAGAGAGGTTTTTTTTATTTGGAATGTTATGAACAAAAACCTCCCCCATTTTTCAAAAATACATCCTCAAATGCTCATAACCCAAATTTTAAATTAGTGACTCAAAACTGGCAGAATAACTCTGCACAATTTAGCCTATGCCAAAATATTACATAGTGCCTGTAGGTAGTGCCCGACTGTGTTTCTACATGCAATTCGGTAGAATAAATCTGTGGGTGCTTTGATTCTTGAACTTGGATATTAGGAATAACTCAATATAATTTCAATTTTCCCCAAAACAAATAAAAATCCCATAACAATTGTATTCATTTGCCAAAATGAATTATGAAATGCAGATTTTGTTCTCTGTGAAATATTAGGTAGCGCCTGTAGGTAGCGCCACTTATGAAACACTGAGGCATAAACCAATCTTGTGCTAACATAGGCTCCATGGGGGATAGAGTCCTCCCTGTGAGTCTCTAAGAACTCTTGTAGTTTCAGTGCCTTATCCTTTGGGCTTGTGGAGTCATGCTCTCAACCTTTAACCTCTGTAATCTGCTTTGATCTGTGACCTTCAGTTGAAACTAAATGAAAATGAAAACTAAAACTGAAAAAATGATGAAAACGATGCTTGTCCAGCGAGCTTATTACACACACCTACTCTAATTATTGGGAAACTAAAGAGTTCAAGTTACATGAAACAACCAATGAAACCATTTCATCATTTTTTCAACTGTTTGAAGTTTTGAAATGTGCTTCCTTAAGCACCAGAGATAATTATTACTTGAAGGCGCATCAAAGAAACATTTGGAAATACACTTTCTATTGAAGAAATCAATGAGCCTAGGCCCATTTTTTTCTTGCAGACGGGCTGCAAATGGATCCTGAAAAACATCATCAATACTTGCCCCTACAACATTGATTTGTGTAAAAAAGAAAAGTATTGCATTAGGTCCTTCGTCCACTGTTCTTGGTTGTTGTATGGCTTGTTGATTCTCTGATTCATCCTCAATGCATATGGCCTTGGTCCACTCCTGGTCATGAGGTGTATTAGGAAAACGGCTTAGTGATGCTTGTCTTTCTCTAATTTCAACCTTTCTCATCTGATCACATGACATTTGATCTTGGCTGCTTGATGAAACTGAGCTTGTGTCTTCAAGAGGAATAGGGGGTTGATAGGGTAGTTCATCACAATTAGAAGTTCTTGGGAAACTAAATTCTTCTATATTATCTTTTGATTGTGAGGGATATTCATCATAGCTTGGCTTATGGTCCCAATTTCTCAGTTTTTCACCCTCTAAAAGTAGATTATCATCTTTTTCTTCTTTTTTAGCAACAAAAATATGACATGAGGGTTGAAACAAGCTATTGTTGCTTTGATGGGAAGGATGCTTTTCTGATATAAGGTCTTCAATAGATTGTTCATGGAAATCATCTTCATAATCATCATACAAAGGTGAATCAATGACCATTTGACTATTAATGGATGAGGGGATTAGTACAATAGCTGGGACAACTGGTTGCTTAGGGAAAACATCCTCATAGTCATCAAAACTTGGAAAATCATGGCACATTGGTTCATTAACAATAGGAGGGACTGATAAGCTATGAATTTGGTCATGACAAGATGCAACACTATTCTCATGATAAAATAAATCTGAATCTAAGATGACCTCTTGACTTAAAGAATCGAGAGGAGGAGACAAGGAAATGATGGATTGTCCATATTGATCTTTCTCTTGGGGACCTAGATTTTGACAGGAATGATGCATTTGTTCTTGAAATTTAGGAAAAACATTATGAAACTCACCATCTAAGTCCTTCTCTTTGCAATCATCCCCTTCATCATCACTGCTAGAGGAATCACTTGTTGAATCTTGAATATATGATGCATACCTCTCACAAAAATTCTTAAGAAATCTTTCAGTTGGATAAATTATTTTGCAATGAGAATAAAAAACATCATGAAAGTCCTTCAAAGAGGAAATACTAGAAGCAGGGAGTGTTCTATACCATTGCCTCACATCGCCTTCCAATGAATACATGAACATTTTCATCAATATATCTTCATGATGGATGTCAAGCTGCTACATCAAAACATGAAATTCATGAACATGCTCAACAGGGCTGTCATTCTCACCTTCATAAAATCTGGGCAATAGATCTTTCCATTCATCAATTTGAGGCGCAAGATGTGGATAACCATCTATGGCTAAGAAATTGAGTGGGGCAAACCTCCTGGCCAGGATAGCCTTCATAGCCATTTGATTTTTTTTTATCCTCAATGGAGTCACCAACATATTTTGAACAATGGAGTCACCATGGTGAATGTGCAGCCTTGAAGATGTCCAATTTCAGTCACCATCTAAAGCTGGAGCTGTGCAATGTCATTCTTCCTAGGGAGCTTTTCAATCTGCTCAAATTCATCCCCGACAACAACACAGAAAATGTTAGCACTGCAAGTCACACTTTAACTGCTAAAGTGTAAGCTCAGCACCCATCAAAATGTAAAAGATAACTTTGGTTTTTAATAGGTAGATCAACAATATGGATAAAGAAAGAGAGAGGGCAGCAAACTGCAAGTTAGTAGGCTACACCAATGGGCAATGGAGTCACAAACATCCCACTCATCGAAGGCACAAAATCTGCTTAATAGAAAACAATATTATATGTTGATAGGTGGAAGAAATGAAGAAGGAAAAAATAAGATAGAATGTTCAGTAAATAGAGATCCTCTCAATTCAATGAATCAACAAATACTTGAATATAAACAATGATGGATGGGAAAAATACAACAGATCCTCTGCTGCTTAGGGATCCATAAATCATTGGCAGCCTTTGATCCTCAAATCTGCAATATATTCAAATAAGAAGAAATATAAAAGAAGAGTTACAATCTAAAATCATAGCTCTCATGAGTCTCCAATAGTAGTAATGCTTACAATCCTAAAATGCCCACAGGATTACAAATGAACACACACAGAAAAATGACTATTCCTACTCTCTCTAGCCTCTCTTGGCTCATCCATCCCCTCTACAAGAGATCTTTCCTTCTTTAAATAGACAATAGAATCCAAATGAACTAAGGAGGTCGAATCCCATCTCCTACATTGGATTCTAAGCCTAGGAGATAGGTGGCAACAATCAAAGAGACAAAAGTCCAACAAACTGCTGATTTTCAAAAATTTGTTGGAAGTCATTAATAAAATGTCTCCACCTCATTGCATGAAGCCTTTGTTGGAGCTAAATATTAGGTGCAGGTGTCCCTTGACATCTAACTGATTATTTATAAGTCATTCAAAACCTCCTTGACATGTGGAACCCCCCCAACAAGGCGAATATCAAAACAACGACCGCTACAGGAAATTAGTATGCAATGCCACTGTGCAAAGTACACAGTGCCTACTTATATATATCCAATATTGACGCAGGACTTCAGCCCTCGGGTCGAGATCTACTCACAGGATCTTCTTTCAAATTCTTGAACT
>JASDQU010947394.1:19854-32968 GCA_032191745.1 Picea mariana
AGCAGTCCCGACAGAGGTTTGGTACGCCCACAATTTTGGATAAAGCATCAAATGGAAATTAGATTTACTCTTATTGATAGTGCATTGAAGTATGGTCTTGAGAGACTTCTTTACATCCTCTACCTAACCATTTTCATGTGGATAATAAGGAGGCAAATGCTCCTAATAGAATCCAATCTTCTATGTTAACTCAGACATCATGTGGTTCTGAAAGTGACTTCCATGGTCAATGATAATCTCTCTCGGAACTCCAAACCTAGTGATAACTTGATTGAACAGAAACAAAGTTGTATTCTCACCGTTGTTTGAAAAAGTAGGCATGTCCTCGGCCAACTTCATGAAGTAGTCGATAGCCATAATGATGTAACAATGGCACAATGATGTAACGATTCCCCCTAGCCAATGGAGGGTGTCATGTAGTGAAATCAATTCCCCACTTTGTAAATAGACCAACAGTGATGACGAGAAAAAATGAAGCAGTATGCATATTCATTTTTTGAGAAAATATCTAGCAAGGATGACACCTTTTGACTACCTCAACGCAATCTTTAAAGATTTCCATCCAAAAGTACTCGACACGCATAACCTTTTGGAATATTTCCAACATGGGTAGATGACCACCACATGCTCCATTATGGGATATTTTCATGGTTTAGGCAGTGATGAAGAATTGAATCGACCCCGCGACAATACAAAGTGACACTAATGATGAGGTAATTCTTCTCCTAATGGCGAATTCGTTGTTGATCATCCCATGAATAATGCGAAGAAAAATTGAGAGTCTAGAGATATATAAGGATATCTCCATACCAAGAATCATTGGAAGTGATAACGAACAAACGTTCATCTAGAAATGAATATGTAAATATGGTTTCCTCATCCTCCCAAGGAAATTCCAACATCAACTCGAAGAAAACCAAATACTTCTTGGACTTGGAAGAAACAAAGTCCAAATCAAATTCTTGCAAAATAATGATCCATTTATTGTATTTTCCCCCAAATATATGCCATGTGAGGACATATTGAAATGGATTGACATCTGTAACTAAAGTGGTTTTCTGAAGAAAAATATAGTGTCACAATCTTTGGACAGTTTGAACAACTAACAAGCCTAACTTCTCAACATGTGAATAGTTGAGTTCATGCCCAATCATACCACGACTGAGATAATACATGATGTGCTCTTGTGATTTATAATCCTCCTAAACCAAAACCATACCAACTGTGGATTGTGTTTCCATGATATACAGTAACAAATCCATGCTATAGTCTAGAGTACTAAGCAGAGGGGCATACATTAGCGTGTTCTTAAGTGCATCAAAGGATTTTTGTGCGAAATCACCCTAAAAATAGGGTGCCCCTTTATTCAACAAGTACATGAATCCCTGGGTGATGTCGGCATAGTTTGCTATGAATCTTCGAAGGAAATTCACCTTTCTTTATAGACTCTACAACTAACGAATATTACACGAGGGCATAAACTGAACTATTTCCTCCACCTTTAGTGGATCAACCATGATCCCTTTGTTGGATACAATGAAACCCAACAAACGCTTCAGAACAACACAAAAGATGCACTTGTTCGATTTTAACTGAATACAATAATAATGGCATCTTTCAAAAACAATCCTAATATGTGTTGGATGATCTACCCTCTTGCAAGAGCAAGCAGCAAGGTCATCTAGATACGCTTCAATGATGTGATTCAAATCATCGAAAGTGAACGACATGGACCATTGAAACGTAGCTCCAGTATTTTTAAGACCAAAAGGCATCTTCTTGTGTGTGAAAGTCCCCCAAGAACATATGAACATTGTCTTATGTTGATCCTCAGCTTGGATCTAAATCTGGTTGTACCCCAAAAACCCATCCATAAAGGAAAAGATTTTTCTTCCCACGCACTCATTGATAATCTAGTCAATGACAGGTATGGGGAAGTTGTCTTTCAGGAAATCTTTGATTAGATATCATAAATTCATACAAACATGTATGGTTCCTTGTTTTTTATCAATGAGAATGGGCTTTGACACCCATTCCATAAGAGGAACTGGATAAATAAAACCTTCTTTAAGTAGCTTTTCAACCTCAAATTTAATGGTTGTCGCCTTCCTGGGATTATCTAGTCATAACTTTTTCCAAACAAGCTTAGCATTTTTCGTAATTACGAATCTTGTGTTTGACAATACGGGGGTTTATTCCTAACATATCCTCGTAATACTAGGCGAAAACATCACAAAAATATTTAAACAAAGAGGTATACGTATGGATCTCTTCGAGGGAAATTATGCACTGATAAAAACATTTTCCATGATTCCAAGGATTTTAGAGATGTCGATCGTAATGATTTTCGGTATGTTATCCATGTTCCCTTTGGCATGAACATCATGATTTTCCAAGGGGTTCATATACTGATTGACATATCCACTCACAACTAACTGGAACTATCTAGCTTCGACTCGAGTAATATGCAGAAGGAAATATGATCGACTATGCACATCCTCCCATGGTCATTCTGACCATGTCATTACTTCTATAATGGCTTCGTTAGAAGGTAAGACAATGTCAAGGTAGTCGAGAGAAGTCAAAGAATTATGAGCCTAGATGGGCTCTAGAAACTGATTGTCTTCTTCCTTCCATGAAGAAGTTGGATTAGGGTATGTAGTCTCTTGTTGGGTAGCTTGATAAGCGATCTATGCTACAGGTAGTGGAATGGCCATCCCGGCATGCACACGACCTTCCATTGATTTGCTCGGCGAGGGTAACACCCACATATATTCAAAATATGTATTTCTAAATAGACCTTCCCATGTAATAGGGACCAAGGGGTTATACTTTGAAAATATGACCAGGGTAGTGTGACTATATGACACTAGTGTTGGAAAATTGAAATTTCACATAAGTGAAGGATAGCTTCCAACACCAATTATTTCAGTTGGCGTCTGAGAGTTTTCGATCAACGGGGTTGTAGATCTAGAATTTTTCGTGGAATCAGAGCGATTGAATGACATATACTTTATCATTACTATCCCCCCTTCGTGAGGGAAGAAAAAAACTCAAAAAACCATCAAGACGATAGTCGTCAACGCATAGGTCCAACTCCTTCCTAAAAACAGATTATAGTCGAGGGGAGTGTAGACTACTTCAACTTACACATAAATGGACTTCCCTCCTAACTAGACAAGAAAAGAGGAAATGAGACCATGTGGTCTAAAGTATCGTCCATCGAATGTAGTTAAAATAGCATGAGAAGGGGTAAGCTCAGGGGAACAGATTGATTTCCAGCAAGACAATGACATAATTCACGTCCAGACACCTTCACTAATGACAATTTTTATTATGATGTATTTCAAAACATAAAAAGCATTGATCTAGAAGGCCACATGATAGGGAAGATGAGGCTTCACCTCAGTGGTGTCAAACTTCATAATGAGATGGCTTGAAGAGTCAGCAACCCCAATCACAGACAAAAATACGGCTCATTGTATAGGGAAACTTTGGAGCACCTCTAGGGATGACATCGCACATGGCATCTAGGCTAAGTCCTTAACAATGGAATAGTTGGGTGCATCTCGAGCATTGGGTTTCTGTGATGCATGATTGTACACACCTTTCGGTATGGGTGGCATTGATTCCTTCTCAGGATTCTCTATATGAAGAGAATTATGAGGATATGAGGTTTCTTTTCCCTTGGAGGTCGACTTGGGGTTACCATAATCGCGAGATCTAGTCAAAAAATATACTTCCTCCTCTTTCTTATGGTTCACCATATTGATGAATGACAACGATCCATCCTAAAAAGGTGTAGTTTTAATGCCCCCTTGCGTATTTCGAGAAGAAGAGCATGCCTACATATTTTTTCCTTATGGGAATGGATTATTCAGCACATTAGGTTGTTGTTGTTGTGTAAGAAGGCGATGGGATTCTTCCATCTTTGGGCACTGATGGGTAAGGTGATCATACCCACACATCTTGCAAGGGAATTTCACCTTCTTTTTCTCTTTATTTTCCCCTCTATCATTTTCATTAGATTTGACATTCTTATTACCTCCACCTCCTTTCTTATTCTTTCCCTTTTTACCTTTACCTCTAGGTTGTTGGGTACCCTTTGAGGATTTCATTTAAACATCATGAAAATCCAATGATTGGACAGTGGAGATGATCAAAGCAATGGCTTGATCAGCCATAGACAGATGAATGGTCATTTATTACATCTGGTTCATAACTAGATCTGTGATAGTGCTTTTAATGGATCCAACAATGCCATCATCATGTGGTTTGGACTTTGCTTCCATTGGATCAAAACCGGGTCATTGCGCTTCTAGTATAATATCGTACAGGATACCAGATCACAAATAGATTAAATCTAACTGTTGGGTCCTAAAGATCACCTTTTCCTCTAAAACAACTCCTGAAGTAGATACATCTTTAGAGATGTATGACAACAAATACTTGAGGAACCATTCCAATAAGAATTCAGGAGGAACTTTGGCTTTAATTGTCCTCTTCCTTCTTTGTCACTCTTGGATATGATCCAAGATATGAGTGGCCTTGTCATATTTAAGCATAGACAGGAGGTGGGTGTCAGCATCATACCGAACAAGAAGCTAGAAGTGGTTGAGAAAAAACAAAGCCAGATTGTGAAATGTGTGAAATGATCCACCGTCAAGTTTGATATACCATTTCGTGGAAACTCCCATAAGAGTGTGTTGGAAAATATGAAGTTGGATGAAATCATCGTTCAAAGAGTTCGATGAACACCATAAACAAAAATTTGTCACATGATCACCCATATCCTCACCGGACTTTCCTTCGAACTTAGGAATGTCCGAGGGAAACTTGGTGGGGACCAGTGACCAGTTTGGATCATGGAAAACTATATCATTCATAAGCTTAGACAGGTCTGGAAAGTTTAACATTTCGATAAAAGGTAGCCTCGACTGGGGACTAGAATTCCAACTAGGTACGTTGGAGGTTCCAGGTTGAGAACCTGCTGGAAAAGAATAACCTGGATTAGTATTGGCACCAGGTTTCCAAGAAGATCCTGCATATGGTCCATGGTTTTGAGTGAAACCTTGTTGACCCTGATTAAATGGAGGAAAACCTCCATCCATCTGGTTCCCATATGGAAAAATAGGGTTTCCCCCTGCTGACACCCCTTGCAAAAGAAAAACTATTTTCATTGGGACGTTATGACCGATAAATGAGTTTCCCCACGATGGTATCCCTTATGAAGAGAATGACCCTTTCACAAGATTCCATTGATCCTGGAAGGGGTTTCCCCCTGCCAACATTCCATATGAGGGAAAGGGATTGCTCCCAAACCCACCATATAGCGTGAATGGGTTAGAAGAAGATGGCATGCTGGAATATTGGGATCCTCCACCCATAGGACCGCCCCATCCCATAAAGGGATTAGGATCGAAAGACAGAAAATATCCACTCCCAATCAAGGGAACGACAAAGCAATATGACCTCCACCCCAAGGGATAGCTTCAAAGATAATCAAATAACTCCATGTACCAATTTTAGTAGCTTGGTAAATCAACTAAGAACTAGTCAATATGTTTTGCATGCCAATTAAAAGCTTACCAAACGAAAAAGAATTAGATACCAAAGGTAACAATGAGGTCACACCCAAAGGATAAGTGGACTCAACTATCATCGATGTAGAGATGTTGACTGACATGGCTACTATGGATTGAACCACATTAGTCATTTGGCTAGATATAAAAGGAGGAAGTATTCCTCCTGATATGATTTTCGACGTGGGGGTTGCAAGGACCCCTGACCCAAGAAATTTTGAAGTGCCTTCCATGATGGTCGACCGAAGATGGTGAATCTCATTGAAGTCCATCCTAGGAGTTGGAATTTGCAAGACAATTGGATTGTCAGATTCAGTTAACAGAGGATTGAATGGATGAACGAAACCTCCAGATTCAAGATTTGATATGTGTGTGACCTACGACGCAGAAGCATTAGTTTATATAGGCTCTATCTCTATTATCTCGATGGGACCAGCTGGTACAAAAGCATCATTTTTATTGAGTCGACACCTCAAAGGAGGCAGCAGAGAATTCACTTCAATGAGTGCAAGTCCCTGAACTCTCCTAGACTGGAAAAGAGGTTGATCAACCACTTTAAATCAAAGAGTCAAGGATACTACCAACACACTTATCAAACTCATCTACAAATTCATATCACACCACTAGAAAATTCCTAAGGGAACAAAAATCACAAAAAACTTCACCCGTACTTTGACTTAGGTGGATTAGGTCTTGAGGTTGTAATATTAACAAAGATAGGCAAGGACCTTCCAGATGAGGGCATGGGTTGATTAAGTCTCGTGAACCAACAAATGAAGGAATGAGAAGTAATTACCCTGGCCTCCACTAAACATCCCTTACCATTGCAAGTACCCTCTCTTCACGGGGAACCCTCCAGAGGTACTGAAAAGTGTGATACGACGTTTTCCCCATGTACCATGGGAAACCCCCCAAGTCACCTCTAAGAAACCTAGGACTAGCTAATAAGGATACCAACTTGCAATCAATATTCGGCCGATACAATCGACAGTCGGGATCAAAAGTATGGGCAGGGTAACAAATCATGAAGCTTAGAAAGAATCGCCTCTCATGGAGGTAAAGGCACTTGCGAAACCCCAAAAATATGATATCTCCACCACACTTAGTAAAGCTTCGAAGGAATTATCTCCTCGAATCTCCTTCACACGACCTCGTGTTTAAATCTTGTGTTAGAGGAGGCTCCCAACTATACTTATATGAAAATTGGATTTTTCACTCCCTATCTCACACTCCTAAGTTGGTATTTTTTCCTTGGAGAATTTACTCTCCAACTTGATCCAAGGCCCTAGCTTAACTAGCTTGTGTAGCTTAGAAACAAAAATCTCTAGTTAATTTTAATGAAATGTTCATTTTCCAAGGGAATTTTCTTACTCAATAGGGATAATGGGTAAAATTGAATGGTGTTTTATAGAATTAACAAAAAAAACAAAACACCTAAGAACCTAAAATGCAAAAATACTCGTTTTTCACTGAAAATATGAGTGCAAACGCTTCAAACAAATGGAGCAAACTCTTTCCCTTTTTATGATATGAAAAACATGCAACTTTTCTTTTTGATGATATGCATTACTGATGCAAACTTTTCTTTTACAATGGACGAAAACTAAAAATAAAGTGACTATTATTTTCATCGAATCTAAACTGACTTTTTCAAAAGAAAAATCTGTCAATATGCAAGAACAAATTGAAACCTAAAAGCACAAAAAAAGAGATAGCACACAAAAGATTTTTCTTTCTAGTGAAACAATGGCAAGGAATGAAAAAAATAATAAAGTATACTTTCTATAGGTATTTTTGTCTTTTATCGTTTAATAGGTAAAAGAAATAGGAAAGATTCAAAACAAACTTTCTTCTTAAAACCAGTAAGAAATGACAAAAAGAAGGCAGAAATAACTCAGACCTATAAAGATTTATCAGGAATACTGATGAAAACCACTCCAAATAAAAGATCTTGAGGAATAACTTCCAAAACTACCCTCAAAAACTTTGAGAATGGTTCGCAAAAGAAAAGAACAAAAATTTATTATTTTCTTTACAAGAATCAAATTGAACAAATACTGAACTTAGAAAGAAAAGAAAAGAATCTCAATGCCTCAGGAGAGACCCCAGACACCTGGCCCAGAAACTTTCAAACCAACAAAAAATTGAAAAAACCCTTTATGGAAATATGTACGCATGTGATGAAGGCAGACCATGTGTACGTGGTTGTCTAAACTGTTTGGGCATGTATATGTACATGATTATGATAACTGGCATAGTGGGTATATACCCCAAAATCTCAAAAAGAGAGGGAAAAGGGTTATACAAAGGCTCAAGTGAAACTAGAGGAAGACTCAATTTATTATAAGCTATTAATCTAAGTATAGATAACAGTATGAAACCAAAGAAAAGAAATTTAATCAAGAAAACAAAAACAAAAACCCATAAACAATCCCACTAGGGAGAAATTTCCCCAATATGGTCACTAGTTCTACTTTCAGGGAAAATTTACTACAGTATTGGGCTTACTACAGTGTACCAATGATCGTACAAGAATAAAATTCCATAAATAATACTAAACAAACATGTTATAACTGAATTCCAAAGAAATAACTAACTAATGGTAGAAAGAGAAAGATTAACTCACCATGAGTCCAACGGTTGATGTTGTTCCCGATTGTTGGAGTCTCTTCGCTCTTTTCCAATGGTTCCTTTGCAACATGCAAGAACTTTAAAAAAGCAAACCTATACAATAGGTAGTTATACTAACTACCCATTAGTCTTATAAAAATTATGAAAAGATCATGTCAACTAGTATTCTATGAAGCATATATAAAAGAATTGTACATTTAAACAATACCAAAACAATACACTTCGAAGGAATGAGTTTCTATATTATTGATGAACAATAGTTAGGTAGTTACATATTTTACTTGTCTGATGCGGTGCTGCTTTGTCGAAAAGAATATCGGATTCCCCCACCCGACTCCTGCAATAAGGATTGATTTTGACACTGAATTCACCACTAACCTGAAGAGAATATATTGGAGACTCTTAGTCAGATAGGTTGGTGATCATAAAGAGGATGGAAACAAGAGTTTATAGGTTAAAAAAATAGCATCAAAAGGGATATGTATGGGCTTACATACTCAACGGGGATATCCAGATATGTGTTTTCTATTATGTGCAAAGTGTTGATGTTTGGACAACATCGAGAAGACATTCTCCCAGATTAATAATTATTAATTATTAAATAATATTATTAATATAATATATTTATAATATACGTAGTTATTTATCATCCAAGGGATGCATCCTTTCATCAATGGTCACCATATGTTCTTTATATATGGCACATTCATCATTGTAAATATCGATTAATCTCACACATCATCTCATATAAAAATTCAACCTAGTATCAGAGTGGGACTGGGCTTGACTCCCTCATGGGAGGGCCCAAGAAAATGAGAGAGATAGATGGTATCAGAGTTGTTCCACTACATGATTCTTATGTAATACAAATACAAAGGATCCCCCTTGATGTTTAAGATATCCTGGAAGATGAAGATCCTAGTCACCACAATGATCCAGTAGTTGGATGACTTAGGCCCAGAATTGTGGTCAAATCTGGATCCCGGTTTTATTAAACTTTGGATCCATCAGTCTCTTCTGTGTACCACGGGGTTTCTTTGCAAACTTTATCGAAAAAATAGGTCAATAATCATTTGCACCAACAGTGGATGACGCTCAAGAAAATTATGAATCCTAACAGCAAAAGAAAAATAAAAATAAAAGTGAAGCGATCTTGATATATCTGTTGGTAACTATGATACAGGGGTGAGGGTTACACACTCACAGTTCATAATTCCCAATGAAATTGATGATGCATACAAGGAATTCCACGTAAAATATCGACCACAAAGTAATCCTACTATTTAATTTACATTGGAAGGGATCATCACCATCGAAGAACAAAATGCAGTCGACTAAAGTGTTGCATTGTTTTTGACCGCATAGGTTTCTCTCTCAATTAATGCAGTAGGATTTCAAGGCATGTTCATCGACCTCATAGTGTGGCTACATTTCCTTGACATCAACCATGAAAACAAAACATTGGAGGTAGGGCCTAGGCATTTCCTGAATGATGGATGAAACTACATATGGACATTGATGGATAAAATCATCTAGATGCATATGCAATTGATGTTGGTGACGTATCATTGGGAAAAGGAGGAGGAGAAATTCGAGCGCCTCTTGGAAGTAGTGGTGTTTTTCATATTAAATCGAGTGGGGAACACACAGGCGTTGGGAAAATGTTACATGATCTCCCATAGGTTCAACATGCTCGTGCCATAGCTATCATTTTTGTGTGGAGGACATTGGCCCAAGTGAATCCGAGACAGTCTGGAATCCAAGATGTCATTGAGTAAAAAGAAGATGAATCAGTTTCACATATTGTATGACCTATGTGTCTTCTCGTAAAGTCCTGAAAGAGATTAGAGATGGGAATTTTTGTGATGTTGGATTCCCTGTTTTGTTGCAAATACATTTATTCATGTTTCTTCCTCCCTATATAACTGTCAACGATTGAAGAAAATGACAAAGGTGAAGAATGAGAAGTTGCATGGTGATTAAGTGAATTGTCAAGTAGAATATTTTTAGATGCTATAATGAATGGTTGCTACCATGAAGAGAAATCATAGAGGTCGCATGCAGAAGAGGAAAACCCAACCACGTGTGGAGAGGTTGATCCAACCGTGGGTTTGTGATGGGGTTTCAAGTTCAGAGAAAGAACAATAGGAGAGGGCATGTGCCTTCTGGTGGACCATCCACATTCGATCTCTCTAGTTGGCTAGAAGGGCCTCCTCACAACACATAGGTTCAAACCCTAGCGAGGCTTTCCCATGAGTAAGATCACGTTGAGAAAGATGGTGAAGGCTCGCTTGTTCTTTAGCTCCTATGTCAATTCCATGTGTTGCACACCCTTTCAGGAGGACGAGAAGCTAGTGGGAAAAGGCACATCACTGTGGATGAGGGTGTATTTTGGGAACACAGATATCTAGGTTTCTTGATGTCATTGAAGATTTTGAATCTTGTGTGCGTTGCTTATAGGGGACACACAGTTACATAGAATCTTGGACGACTCTCCTCAAATGGATTTAAACTATTGTGGATTCCCTAATTTCCATATTTGGATAAGTATAGTAGAGAGTTTCTCTTTCCTTCAATCAAATATCAGTATTGAAACAAAACTGTGATCTGCACTCTGGATAAAGGAACATGACAGGTTCTTGTCATTGTCTCTCAGATTTGGTTGAGAGGGAATCAACATTGCAGGTAGAATTTGGTGATAACACCAAATATGCAGTGATAGGATTTGGGACAACTTCATTCCAACTAGAGTCTGGAGATACTCTTCATATATGAGATGTGTTGTATGTACTAGGGATGAAGACGAACCTTATTTCTACCTTAGCATGGGAGGATAAAGACTATAGAGTTGCATTAATCGTGAATGGACAGGTTCTTGTATGGCCTAAGGGCTCAAGTATAGACTCCATAGTAGTGATTGGTGTTCGAGAGGGAGGTCTATATAGATTGTTGGRATGACCAGCCTAGGCATTGATACATGACAACATCAGTTTGTGTGATGGTGATCCAAACCTTTACTACAAGGTTGTTGGTGGTGATCCCTTGATATTGGTGTTATATATTGAGACTTGTTCCTTACGAGAAAAAACTATCTCATTGATCAGTACAAGAGAGAGTTGACCTCTGAGTTCGAGATGAAGGATCTTGGCTTAAATCATTACTATTTGGGATTAGAAGTATGGCAGAAGCCTGATGAAATCTTCCTAGGTCAAGGAAAGTATGTTGTGAATATCCTTTAGAATTTTGGGATGTTGAATTGCAAATCCATGAAACTCCCATGGTGACAAACTTGAAGAAGTTGAGAGACTTTGATTCTAATCTAGGAAACCCATCCATGAGACCCATCCATGTACCGACAGTTGATTGGCTCATTGATGTATTTGGTTAATACCAGATCGTACATTTTCTTTGTTGTGAACATGTTGAGCCAGTTCTAGGTGGAACTGAGACATGAGCATTGGATAGCCGCAAAGCACATTTTGAGATATTTTCATGGAACATTAAATTATGGTTTAAGATATGTCTCAAATAGTTATGTACATCTATATGGATATACAGATTTTGATTGGGTAGGGAGTGCAAGTGACAGAAAGAGTACTTATGGTGTATGTTTCAGTTTGGGCTCTCCTATGATATCTTGGGATAGCAAGAAATAGAAGTATGTCGCACTCAACACTGTAGAGGAAGAGTATATTGCAGCTTGTGATGCTTGTACATAAGTAGTATAGCTTTGTAAGCTGGTTTCTGGAATATTTGACCAGGCGTTGGATTTGACCGTGATATACTATGATAATCAAAGTTGTGTGAAGATTTCAGAAAACCTGGTGTTCCATGACAAGTCGAAGCAAATTGATATAAAGTACTACTACATCCAGGATAAATTCTATAAGGGAGAAGTGAAGCTCCAGTGCATCTCCATCGATGAGAAGATAGCAGATATTCTGACGAAGCCCTTGTCCAAAGGAAAGTTTGTATACTTCAGGGACAAGTTGGGGCTTGTGGAAATTACTCCCTTGGTTGAGAGGGAGTGCTATTATTCTTGCATTGTGGATAGTCAGTGTGTTGTTGGACTGACATTCTCCCTATGGAGAATGGTCCAAGTTGTACAAATTGTTGATGTATCATGGACTGATATTTTCTACAAAACAATGGTTCAGGAATGACATTCTCTTATGGCACAAATGGTGACTTGATCAAGATGAATGGTCCACCCCCTATGGCATGAATGGTAACATGATTAGGGAGGTTGGTACAGAACTAACATTTTCTCTATGTCACATATGGTGACCTGATTAGAGAAAGAGGTCTAGGATTGACATTCTTCTATGGCACATGTAGTGACCTGATTAGAAGAATGGTCCATGTAGCCCATGGCGGTGATTGTGTGTCATTGGGCATTAGTTGTGTGCTACTATGGTGGTTGTGTACCACTGAAAGTGACTATGTGTCACTGGACAATAGTTGTGTGCTACTAGATTGATTGCCATGGAGACTACCAGACCACTTGGAAGTAGTTGTGTGCTACTGGTTGATTGAAGCATAGTCATGGAGACTGTGGAAGATGATTTGAGATATTGATGGCATGGTAGTAGTTGTGTGCTACTATTTTATTGCAGAGTAGTCAATGGACTACTTGATGAAGACATCGTGGAAAGATACCTCCCTAGCTAAGAGAGAGTGTTGATGTTCCAGCATCGGGCAGACATTCACCCATAAGGGTGTACCTGTGGTGAATGACCCTAGTAAGCATCGGGTGGACCTTCTCCTATATTGGGTTGCAGACCAAGGGAGATAAGATACATTTATCACAAGGGTATACTTGTGGTAAATGGGCCCAATCGTAGTCCTTCCTTGATCATGACAAGGAATGATATGGACTCGAAGTGCTTGAGGTGCTTTCC
>JASDQU010947395.1:0-33131 GCA_032191745.1 Picea mariana
CTCGAATTATTGGTTCTATCAAAAGATCTCTGATCCAAGGAGGAGGTTCCCAACTGGTTCTAAACATAACTCAAGTGGTTAGGCCCTTCCTAACCTATATAAGCAAGCTCTATGGTGATGAAGAGGGGGAAGAATTGGATATGTGAAACTTATGATCTTGGAGGAAACTTGCAGTCAGCTAAAGGAGATTGATCAGTGAAGCTACTGTTATCCAGGTCTTGGATCTTTCAGGCAAGGGTTAGACGAAGAGGACTCAACGAAGTTGTCGCATTCACATCTACGATTGTAAGTACTGCTGTCGTTATTCTCATTAATATGACATGCTTGGCCTGTTTCTTTCTAGTTTGTGTCTGATGTTACATGAACTTATCATTTAATGGTAGATCTATTTTCAAGCTAATATTAATAGAGTAGGAAGTAGTTTTATCTTGCTTTGCCTGCAGAACTCAGCGAGGAGAAAAAGATTGGAGCGCAACTCGGAGCGTGCAGGGACAAACGTCGATAAAAAGATACTTCTATCATCCTTCCTTCTCATGTATTAGTTTAGATAGATTCGAAAGAAATTCAGTGTCCACGTTAAGCACTTTTCTTTCTAGGGTTAAGGTCAAGCCCTAGAGGTCGATCTACTTGTCTGCAGGCAGATTTTCCTACAACACTTAGAACCCCTTATTAACATCATCACCATCCATCATGGATGATGAGACCTGAAATCTGGTGTATATCATGCACTTGAATCGAGTAGTCTTTGTCTAACCACTAGGAGTTGTTGTGGATGTGACTGATGAGGAACTTGGTGTAGTTCCTAGCTTCTCTCATAGTGTCGAACACTGGAAAATATCGCAAGTTCATAATTGTGAAGTCTCACAATAACACATAGGGAGTCTTCCATTTCGATCCAACCTCTCCCAAAGGAAATGAAATATAGTCCATATAGACATTGACATTCATTTGAGGGAATAAATCCATATTTATGAAATCTATAACGATTAGCCGAGTTTGCTCGACTTTCCCCTATAGGTCTCCTATGACCACAACTCATGGGTCAACGAATTTGGTAGGAAAAAAAATCTTTGGACCAACACCCTGAGCAGTACCATATCGACCCATGGGCAAAAACTTGTGTTGGTATAAAAACATGATAGAGGAACTAGAGCGTGGGTGTGATTTCATAGAATATGGACTACGCTCCATGGATGAATACGAAAATAAACAAATAAGGCACAATGAATCAGATGATGTGCAATGACAAACTTATAGAAATTACTAAGGAGGTGATACATAAGAAGCATTAAAGTGTCTTTTAGGGGAAATTCACACAAATAATTGATCATTAATAACATACATGGACCTAAATATAGAAAAATCTAGTTGGATACCTAGGTAATAAAGGACACAAATATCAATACAACTGGGAGGGGACATGATGCTCAAATAAGTAAATATTTCACTAGTGTGTTGACGGGTCAAAATAACCTGTTTAATTAGATCAGGGGAAATGCATGATGGCAGGTCTCAATCAGACCTACTCTCATTTAAGGTATCATTTTCATGAGTTTATGGGCCCTGCTTCACCTTAGAATTAAAATAAATAAAATGGGGAAATATAGCGAAGTACTCCCCAACGAGTTATAACTAATTATAAGGATAAATTAACTTAAAATAAACTAATCTAACTCTAACTAATTCTAAACTATCCCGGGAGAAAA
Organism: Picea mariana; assembly: GCA_032191745.1. Classification (NCBI taxonomy): domain Eukaryota; kingdom Viridiplantae; phylum Streptophyta; class Pinopsida; order Pinales; family Pinaceae; genus Picea; species Picea mariana. The sequence goes on from JASDQU010947395.1 coordinate 1,707, forward strand.
ACTAGAAGAATGAGTACAATTAAAGATAACACCATCAAAACCATGAATACATCATATATTCCAATTATAAATGAAAACAAAAATGCCACAGTTGAATAAAAAAATAGTTTCACAATACATCTATAACATTATTTATGTACGCATGAATAAATATGTGACATCATGAGTAAGCAAAACAGAGTGAAGAAATAATTCGTACAACAGAATCCTATCTACTCAAGAAAAAGATAAATCCATAAAGAATAGTCTCTATTTGTTGACGGGCGGAAATGACCATCCGTCAACTGGGAGAGTGGATCCGGTCCGGGGTTGTATAATAACCCAAGCCGTTTGGGATAACCCACCCTGACGAGTTTAGCATCTCCGTTAGCCGATCTAAGTCCTAAGAAAACAAAAAGAAAACTACTCTAAAATAACTAATCTAACTAAAAACAACTATTAAAACAAACTAAAAATCTAACTATTCTAATCTACTATTTAATACTATGCTAACTCTAAAAAATTAAATATCTAACTACTAACAAAAATAAATCTTACTCACAAATGTAAAATATTTACAATTTACAGATTTGAATGGAAACCTGAAAAACTCATTTGTATTCTGTCCTGAGACATGGAGAGCTATTGTTTTTTGATTTTTATGATTTTATGAAAAAGAAATAAAATAAAAACTAACTAAACTAAACAACTAATATACTAACTCTAACTACAAATCTAAACTACACATATATCTAACTAAACTACTTAAATTATACTAACAAGTTAACTATCAAATAAATAACAAACTCACCTAGAGAAATGCTCCAGGTTTATCCTGTATATAATGATTGTCTTAGTTGATTAGAGGGAGGAAACCCGCACCAGATTCTCCAAGAGCTTCTCGTCAACAGAAAGCTGTAGTGCTCTTTAAATATGATTACAGGACAAACAAAACATAAAAATTACAGCAATCTTATGATTTATAAATCTTCATAGTTAGATAAATCTGTATGCAAAGATCTATACAAAATGATTCGATTAACGAAGAAGAGAAATATGTGTTTCATTAACTGAAACAAACTAATTGCTGTACTTTTAAAATGATGAAATAAATTAGATATGAATAGCATATTAATCAAATCATATCATCCTGCAATAGATTATGATAGCTAAAGTAGTCTATAATCAACTGCAAACTGACATGCATAAAACTTGAAACAAAATTTTGATATATTGAAAGCGAAAGCTGTTACAAGACATCAACTCTCGTCTCAGTTTGTATCATAAATCCATAGCCTGGTTCTCCCACAAGTGAGGATGCCCCTTATTACAAAAACTAATAAGTATTTAAAGACCTCTCACAGGGTAAAACATCCCTGTGGAAGTTATCAAAACTGTTTACAGAAAATCTGGGATGATATCCCAAGTTTGACTAAACTAACATCCTAAAATAAAAACTATATCACACAAATATCCCCTAGACTGTCCAGCATGCCCAATGCAATTCAAATGTACCTGAGAGAGGACAAAAATGAACAAGTTAAGATGATATTTTGCTAATGAAAATGATAAAAATTTAATTCTAAAGACTAGCTATAGAATCTTGCGATTCTGTAGCTGGTCTAAATCAAACACATAATCGTATTAAAATCAATTCGAATTTTAAAGAATTAAATTCAAACTATTAAACAAGTATCTAATTGTTGTTTGAAAAACAAACAAATCATTCAAATCGAAATTGTTATACTAATTTAAGATCAAACAAGACTAAGATCAATCAAATGACTACAGAGATGCATGTACTCTATTCCATATGTTATCACCAATTCAGGTATACAGAATCGTATGGAATAACCGATAGTAATGAAATTGATTCATAGACCAATTGAAATCAACACAAAAGGTTGCTTCAGCTATCCACAAGATCACTTCGAATCCAAACCAAATTAACAAGATCGTTTTCTCAAATTAATCGCACTATATTAAACATAACGAACGATCCAAGCTATTAGCGGATCAAATCAAAACTGGTATGTAAATTATCACAAAAAAAATCATAATGGAATTAATCGGTTGATAACAGGGTGTGTGGGACTCATTTAATCATTTGTTATTGCCAATTGGGGACAGACAAAATCGATTGACATTCAACGAAATTGTTACTTGAATTCATTTCAAAACAAACTATTAACCGAATTTTCTCATACGAATTCAACAGAAATAACATATGTCTATATGAGTTTAACAAAGTCGTTTTGAAAATTAAAATCAATAGAGTAGCATCAAGTCTATTTTCGATACGAATCCAACTCATAAAAACAATCGTGCTAACTCAATATACACAGCAATCCAATCAAAACAAGAGCGAATTGAACAGTTTGAGTTTGACATAGTCATTATGAATCAACACAATTCCATGATTTTGGTGAAGAGATCTTTTGCACAGGCCAGATATAATCCAAATCCAAACGAAAATGTTGACAAAATAGAGTCGTTTTTCCAATTTAATAGACTACATCGTATTTATCAAGCCAATTCAATCCTACGAAATCGTCTCAACAATCAAATCACAAGAACTAAATTAGAGCCATTGATATCCAATGACAACAACATCATGTTAAATCAAAACAGAACCGTGTTCTTATTTTAGCGTAAAAATCTCTTGTTCAAGTTAGATACAAACAAAATCGAAGCGAAAGAAAAAACCATTGATTTCGTTAACTCAAACCAACAGACAAACGAATCAAACCCAGTGAAAACCAATCAATTGCTAAACTGGGCACGACCAAATCGTGTAATCAAATCATAACTTCATTTAATTTTAGCAAAACAAAAACAATGTACAGGATCTACAACATAACCATTTTTTATATGGCTATGACTGAGTCATTTCGAACAATGGATAGGGCTATTTGAAAACCAAACTCAATTCATTATATTAATCCTAGCAATTCATAGAATATAATTGATATCAAAATTCATACCTAGATAATGAGCAGACAACTTGGTCATGCTAGTTTGGAATTGATGAAGGCTGTAGCCAATTTGACATTCCTAAATATGATGTAACCAATGGTTTTCTGCTTCTTGTCATTATCTTGAAGCTTGTACCTTTGGCTTGTCAACACTGTAACTTGGTTTTCCAACGATTTGATTTTGGACTGTAATAAGGGAACGTCGGTATAGTAGCGTTCCAACCACACATTACATTGGTTACACGACGACTACCTGGGATTCGAAATTGTAGGGGAGGGTTTGGTTAAATCACCGAGGGTTTCATTAGGTAGCTTGATCCCTGGGTAACTAGGATTGTTCTTCAAGCACGGGGGAAAATTAGAAACGAAATCATAGGGTGGCTCGGAGCACAGACCTTGGGAATAAGGGTACTCACTAGCCAGGAAGCGCTCGATATCAGAGTCTAAGTCTTCACTGAGGACTATGGGCTTTTGATCAACACTAGGTTTAGATTTATTCCAGGCAAGCCTCGATATAAGTCGATCATTCTTTTTACCTTTGTTATCGACAGTAGTGTTACCCTTGACCTTCTTGCTCACAGGCTTTTCTACAGCCTCAACCTTGTCTCTTATAACGTCGGGTAGGTCGATATCAGGGATGATCGAGGGTTTGGGAGAAGTTTTAAGGGCATGAAAAGGCACAGATGGCCCGACCTTAGTCTCACTGACCACAGACTTATCGATTTGGACAGACTCTGAATCAACAAAACTATTCCGAGAGAGAAAAGCTTGCCAACTATCATCGTGGAGGTTTAAATGATGAATGACAATGAGTTTGATCAGGCTGTGGTGAAACAAGCTACTATCAGCCTTCTCTCATTTAAACCTCTTAGCCATTTTATAAAGACTACGCTGGAAATAAAATGGCATGTTCAATGGATAACCCATGAAATTCATTAACAGTCAAAGGTGATAAAGAAAAACCAATCCATACCGACCCTCACGGGTCACAAATTGTTTAACCATTATCAAAAGATCATGCCACCTAGGTTTAAGTGTGGAAATAGGCATACCTCTGTCACAGGATGTGACCTTTCGTGAGATGAACAGTAATGGCCATGGCACCTCATCAACTTTAGAGTTTTTAAACCATCGCTGGCCCGTGGCTGCTAATCTTGTGGCAGAGCTAATGAACTCTTCACTGATTTCAAGATGAATGTCACCTATTTTGGCCCTACACCCATCAAAGGTAAGGGAAAATTGATGTGCAACAAACATATTGAAACCCTTAAACCTCTGCACAAACGTGAGCCAACCATTATCTTGTAATTTTTTTCGGGCGTTATCGATTAGTAGTAGGGATTGACTACTGTTCGGCTCAATTCGCACCACCGGTGCCATAGACAGGAGCACATAGTGAGCGATGTGGACAAGCCATGGTTTGAACGCAGCATACACAGGAGCAGAACGCTTACAGGCTTACCCGAAACTAGCAGAGGTGAAACAGGGATAAGGGAAGGCATTAATGACATATTGTGCGAAGGTGGTGGAGCTGGTTCATACATGCATGAGAGTCATATCTACAATACAAATGCTGGCACAAATAGTTGTTCAACCCATTATTTTATAGGTTAACGATTATGCCAGTCAATCAACCAATGAAATCAATGGTAAGTGGTTTAAACATTCGCGCGATCAAAAGTTATGCCATAGTTTTAAAACCAAACACACAAATCGAAACCAATACCAAGTTAATGCCAAAGGTTTTGATAACACGAACTAGGTGTCATATTAAATGATATATATCAAGAGTTTAACCATAACACCTATGTGCTTTTATGAAGCTAATGTGCTGAGTGAATTGATCAAATAACATGTAAATCCAATCGTCAATGCATCACAACCTCAATCACTCATGAAACGAAATTACATAATCAATCAAAGAATGTCAAATGAGTACAGATCAAAAGGTTTTGCCAACTGCATAATGATAAGTAAAAATGTAAAAGCAATGGGCATATCGACAAGAATGATAACGACAATTCAGTGAAGATTTTAATGCAACTTTGAAAACCAAGTTTTCATGCTTGCAGTCATGAAAACAAGAATAAAGGTAAGTGTGTAAACAATGCAAAGAATAAAAGTGTCATTTTATTTGAGAATTGCGACAAAAAATTAAAAATCAAGGTTTGCAAAACACTAGTGTAGGCAGCTTATAAGACAGTAGAAAAATGTGAATTGGCTGCCAACACTATTACATTCACCAAAGCCACATATTTCTACAATGCATCCTTCTCTTTATCACTCAGAGATAATAGTACCATCTATTGTTACAAAGGGAAAAAGTCCTTTCTTTTTTTTCTACTCTTAGTTCCTTTTATAAGAAAACATACTGACTTTTTAGTTTCCATGGTTATCCATTTCATATTCCCCCAATTTATTTTTACATTTTGAAAATATCACACGTGGGAGTTAGAAATGGAATATGAAGAGACCCAGGAGTGGTTACTTTTGTCTTTTGGTAGTTTACAAATGACATTTGTTGAAAAATAATCATTGACTCTGCTCATTGGCATTATCTTCAGTTCATTGGAATTTTCTGAGCATTTATGTCTTTGGTCTGTTAAATGAAATCATTTTTTCTTCTTCTCCTTTGTTATAGATTTTTGTTTAGCTATTTCTGGCTCAATTTCGTTGATTGTAGCTCAAGATATGACGATTTGAAGTTAGTATACCTAATTTTCATCTTAATTCAGGTTCCTCCTGTGTTTTTCATTTTCGGGCCATTTTTTCATTCAATCTACAAAAATTCATATCCCAACATGTTATTCACTCTTTTTTATTTCCATCGAGCCCTCCTATGCTTGATTTTGTTGCTCGTATCTCCAGATATGACTGTTTGAAGACTACACAGTTCATTTTCCTCTCAAATACGTGGGTGTCCGTTTTTTGCATTTCATGATGTATTATGTCACATGTCTATCTTGGATATGTATATGAATGTGTGCCTCTATTTGATACCTTTCCAACGAGGTATCACAAGCCTCATTTTGAAGCTTATATCTCTGGATATGGTCATTTTAAAACTAGTGCTCAAAAATATGGACCATTGATATGAAGTTTGGGGTGTTTTCTATGTGTGCGGAGGGGAAAAATCATAGTTGTTGATATGGTGGGTAAATGTATCTATTTTTTAAATGGAGGAGGGTTTCATCATCGAAGGAGAAAGATAAAACATCCAAATTCTTGGGAAGAGGAAAGATGACGACGAGAATGTTGCCATCGCCGATGGAGGGTTGGTAAGGGAGCAAGTTTAATCCTGGAGTGTCGACAATGATGGGGAATCAAAATAAGAATGAGAACCATTTATGGGATATAGGTGAGAACGATCTCAACCATAGATCATCTTAGGTTTTGTGCAAGTGAAGAAAGGGAAGATGCTAGCATGATAGCTAGCATGTCCCTGAGGGGTACAGGTGTCACTGTCTGTGTGGTTGATGGATGAGAGTGATACCAAAAATGGATTCAAATCCTTTTACATATTCCCTTGTGACCCATACCATTATATTTGGAAAAGGATATATCTTAGTTTTTCTTCCGATAAATGAGACGTTAGAGCGATCGAGAGAAGGACTAGATAGGAGTGTCGACAATGAGGGAGTCCTAGAGTTAATGACAACCATTAATTTGGTGAGCATGGGATCTTAGTCATTCATCAGAGGAGGTTTGTCTGAGTGATGGAGATTTGTTGGCCCTTGACCAAGTTTTGAGGATCCTTGGTCATGTTTTACCTAGTTTTGGGACTTCGACAGGAAGTCAAAGGTAGAGCGCAAGTCGAAGCAGAGATCACGGGATATCGACCCCTTTTTAGGGATTTTTGGGTTTTGGGCTTATGTAATAGGTATGGGGATGTCAGACCATGGGTTTACCTATGTTTAGGCCCGATTTTGTAATGTATAAATAGATGTCTAGGCGATGTAAGAAGGGGACATCTATGTGATGCTAGGTGCTAAGTGCAAGTGGTAATTGTAATTGCTTTGTGCATACCGTGTCAGACTTGTAGAGCTAAGTGCTAGTGATCATAAGGGACTGTGGAAGGCTTTGTGTTGTAACTAAAGAAAGGATCATCTAGTGAAGTGCACAGATCTCTTCTCCTCTATGGAGTAAGATCTCAAGGCTCTGTGCATGTAGAAGATTGCCAGAAGACAATAAAGAGAAGAAGAGTTGGTGGACATAGCCCCAAGGAGGGGGTGAACCCTGTATATCCTGTGTTGTGGTTTCTTTGTGTATTTTGGTTGTTCTCTTGTTTGCGTGATTAAATTCTTAGTGCTTGTTGTATGTTATATGAATTTGATATGATATCTTAGTGTTGAATAATGTGAATGAATGTTATATCTGACCTATGTTCATGTGTTTAATGTTTGGTTATATTAGATCTGTGTGAATACTACGTCGTTCTTTTATTAGGGTTTATCTATGCTATAAGCTAAAGGCGAATATTGATGAACTTTAACTACTAAGTTCTCTGTTAAACTGTTATAATCACGGATCTATGTCCCAGCTAAGGTTTCAAACATCTGAGTCCTGAAACCACCCCTACCTCTACCTTGGGTGAGACTTCATTTGCTTTATAGGTGTTGCCGAAAGGTTTGATTGTTAGGGTTTTGTTGGTGCATTGAACCTTGGGTCTTCCCCTATGCCAAAAAATGATTCTATTGTCGGGACTGGAACTGTGATTGTTGGGAACTAAAGAAAAGAGAAAGCTTCATACGTAGATATGTTTCCCTAGTGCATAGTATTCTACTTGACCTATGAATCTCTGTGCCAAGAACAAGAATCAGATTTGAATAAAAGAGGTAAGACCTTAAATCTTTGTGCTTTGATAAAGGTAAGGACAATGAAAAGTTTTGATTGAAAAAGTAACATAAGCGGAAATTTTTGTTTCAAAAGTATGGATCTTGGTATCTTTGATAAAATTTGTCCTAGCTTGAAAAGTAGGGCACAACTAGATGAAATAAGGTTTGATATGAGTAGATCTGACAAAAATAGTGAAATATATGTTATTCCTATGCATAGAAAGAATGTTTGGACTAACAAATGGATGCAAGATCCTAGAAAGAATTTTTTGCAGGTTAGCTACTATCCTAGTGTGTAGTAAAAGAAAGGTTGGAGATCCTTTGAAAGAAAAAGAAGATTAACCCTTTGTTACAGTTGCATAAGACCAGGACATCTTGCTAAGGAATGCCTTGGTAGAAGACCTAGTTGTCCTTGTTGTAAAGATATGGATCATAAAGTTTTAGAATTCCCTAGAATGATTGTTAAGCTTGACAGAATGAATATGAGACAAGAAAACCCCGAGGAAGGTTACAAAACTGAGACCATGGCAGAACCCCAGAAAGAATCAGAGAATGTATTACTACAAATGAAAGAAACCCTAAATGATCACAGAAATATCAACTTATTAGAGATCTTGAAAGAAAAAGAATGCATAGAAGCAAGAATAGGAGACTTCGACATTGACTGTGTTCTGGATGAAGAAACATAGGTGAATATCATGACAGAAAAAACTTGGGAAAATTTAGGAAATCTTGCTATGATTTCTTCATTGGGAGGAATAAGATTATTTAGAGGAAAGATGATAACACTATGTGGAAGACTCACCCATATATCTATGAGTGCCCATGGAAATTCGACAGAGGAAGATTTTGAGATTGTTAAATTTATTGAGAACAACACCCCATTTGTTATATTACTAGGAAAACCTTGGCTTGAAAAGGATTAGGCTAGATGAAAAGAAGAGGAAGTCTTAGAGAAGAAGAAGCAAGAATTAAAATATTTCATGACTAGAAGGATAACACACTTGATTGAAGAACATGAGAACAAATCGAAGCTACTTAGAACTATAAACTTGGATGTCGAAGTTAAAAGAACACAAGAAGACTCACAGAAGATTGAAGTACCTACCCTAGAAAGAGAAGACGTATTACTCTTTGACCCTATACAGCGTGAAGTTACTATGCCAAAAGGAGACAAGAATCATAATGGAAAGAGGAATACAGAGACGAAGATCACCTGGAAGAAGGCTAGAAAACACAGTAAGAGAGAAAAAGTAGAAACGTTATAGAAGGTCCAAGAGGGGACTTCGCAGAGGGAAGGTTTGCAACACTGGAACTTTGTCGGAATATCAGAACAAAACAACATGGCAAAGAGATATATCCCTTGAAAGAATTATAACCATTATCATGATGAACTAAATGGTTAGAACAACAGCAATGGCCCGAACACTCGCCATCAGAACGTTGGGACTATGCCGCAACGGATAGAACCACATTGATGAAGACCTCTTATCCATTGAAGAGATTTGTTACATCATGTCTAATTAGTTTGTTGACTGTTGCACCGAGAACACTTTTGAAAATTCTATCCAAGCCAACTCATTGCTACCGCATTGTGTTAATTGAGATAGACACTTGCTCCATTGCATTTCACACTCATTCATCCACCCGAGTTATCCAATCTAAGTGTGCATGTCGGATGAGCTCAACACTACAGAGAAATCTGTCAAAGAAGTTCTCATCGATCTCATGGCCGAGAAAGTAATGTCTGCAAGTATTCAAGCATAATCGATGAGAGGATTGCAAGCCTCTCTATAGATTTCTCATGGATATGGACCATCCTAACTGACAAAAGAGAAGAGAACCAAGCACAAAGATGACCTAGCCAACGTGAAGTTAATTTTGACCATATTACTAGACTACATCCCACCTCTGACCAATGCGGTGAGTCCTGACAATGTCCCGAGGGAATTTGATTACACCATGGTTACTACGTACCTCCGAAAGGGGATACATGAAGTTAGAATGGAAAAGGATAAGATTGCGACGTTGAATTTTGACAACTTCAACTTAGGATACTGCGAGAACCATAGTATGATCACTGCTTACAAATACTTGATTAGGACGAAGGGGAAGAACTCAAAAATAATCCCCCAGTCGTGGACTATGAACCTCGTGCAGTCCAACCTCTTGAATGTAATGAATATTCCACACTTTGGAAGGCACCAGAAGGTTAATGCGTATGTTCATATCCTTCTCTCATGTTACCATGGTGACTACCTATGTCTAGATCAACGCATCATAGTAGATCCGACGCTGATCCATAGGATCACCAGATTGAGCATGTAAGCACCTGACCGACAGAACTTCTACCCAAGAAAAGATACAGATTGTGCTTTGGCACAAAAGATCAAAGACACATATGGCAATGTAGAAAAGGGGACGTGAGGCTACAAGGTAGCTTCCATACAAAATAACGTAGTGTGCCTGGCCTACCAGTTGATAGCAGGAAAGATCCTAAGAAATAACAAACCTACAAAGGTCATAGGATTTGTTTTTGACCTCGCTGGGAAATGTGTATAAGGACTCTAGATGAACTGGCTGAAGTACTTGGTCAACCAGCTAGAATTAGACTATCGCAAAGCTCAGGATCAGGGCTATGATTTCCACTTTAGCTGGCTTATGATCCTCATCGCATTTACCATTTGGGAGATGCTGAAAGGTGCAACCTTCTCGGACATCGAGCCATTCGAGCCGCTCGCTACAAATTTCACCATGCTCTAGTACTCGAGCGATATGGGAAAATAGTGGTAGTCTAACGCGGTCTTCCACACGTGCTATCTCCAACTAAAGAAGGCCATCAAAGTTGTCCCTCGCATGACGCCAAACACCTTGTATCGGTTCAGACCTTTCATGAATTTTCTTGCACATCGACACTTCATCTATATCACTGCATGAGAAGACGAGCATAAAGAGGAGCTTTAGTCATACTATAACGTCACAAAGAAGGACCTGGAAGAGATAACCAAGGACTAGTCTGCAGATCTTCTCATCCCCACTGACCCTACAAAGATGTCTAATCTCGAGCTTGACATCTCAAAAGCTGCTCACAAAGAACAGGACACACCTAGAACCAACAGAAGAAAGAATACTAAATAATTCAAAGACTAAGTAGAAGAGACAAATGGAATAGAAGATCAACAGAAGCAAGGCGAAGTAACACCACCTAGGAATCCTATTGATGAGTATGATCCCTTGAAGAAAAGAAAGGTTTCCCCCATGAAACCCACTTCCCAAAAGAAATTCAGAGCCACCTTGACTAAGATGCAGACTGTTCTCACTGTAGATCACTTCGACTTCATCATCGCAGCTATAGCAGATGCCTCACATGACATCTTGCAGAAACATGAATCCAAGAAGGAGGAAATGTATGATAGAAATGAGGTTGAACTTAGAGGGGTACAATAGGCCCTTCAATCCAGCCATGCAATATCCATTGCGCCACCACCATTAGAAGAACGAGAGTTGGGAGATGAGCCTACCCAACTCTGCAGACTAGCTGATGAAACTGAAGCTCACCTTCGTCGAGCACAAACTGAGAAATACCAGACCACAACAACCCTGAAACAAGCCTAGGAAGAAATGGTAGAGAAACATCGGGTTTCACAAAAGGAGAAGGAGGACCTTCAATCCAATTTTGAAGAAGAGAGGGAGCATGAAAAGCAAGAAAAAGAACAGTTTCTCACATAAAAACTTGGAGTCAAAGAAGCAGTCGACAGAGCACTTCGCTCTGTGACGGGCTTAGAGCCAAAGGTAGAAGACCAAGTGGACCATCAAGTAGTGCATCTCGCGAAAGCTATCTAGAAGCTACAACAAATAATAGTAGACTTAGAGCTACGAACAATGCCCAACACTCTGTCAGATGTACAAGATCAAAGGGAAGCAACTGCTTGAAGCACAGTTGAAAGAATCAAGGCCCTCGCCATGGAATGTAAAAAACTAAGTGATCGCAGTGCCCAGACTTATGAGGGACTCATTGAGGATTTTGAATTAAAGGCACTAGAGTCACAACTCCAAGAGGCAAAGTAGTAAGCAGAAATAATACAGGCACAGTTAAATCCCCTGTAAGTCATTGAGAGGATGAAGCGATCCCAAGAATAACGCACTGCTCAACAATAGATCCACACCGTTCAGAGAAAATTCATGGAAGTGACTCAGAGGCTCCAACCAATAAAAAATGAGGCTTTCCAACTATTCGTAGAGATTGAAGGTTGAGGAGCAGAACTAGAGCAAGTCGTCACTGTAGCTGAACAACACTTAGAGGGACCTATCAATGAAGCAGTAATCCAAGAGTTCGTCGAACAAGAGGTTGTCGCATAGAAACAGGTCAAAGCAGCTCGAGCCAAACTCAAGTCTTTCGAAGAAGAGCTACCTAGAATAGAGTGACTCAATACAAGTCACGGGTGAGTGTTGGGGACCTATTGGCCCTTGACCAAGTTTTGAGGATCCTTGGTCATGTTTGACCTACGTTTGGGACTTCTATCGGAAGTTTAAGGCGAACCACAAGTTGAAATGGATATCATAGTATCTCGCCCCTTTTTAGGTATTTTTGGGTTTTGGACTTATGTAACAGGTATGGGGATGTCGTTCCATGGGTTTACCCATGTTTAGGCCCAATTTTTTAATGTATAAATAGATGTCTAGGTGATTTAAGAAGGGGACATCTATGTGATGCTACGTGCTAACTGCAAGTGGTATTTGTAATTTCTTTTTGCATACTGTGTAAGACTTGCATATCTAAGTGCCAGTGATCATAAGGTACTGTGGAAGGCTTTGTGTTGTAACTCAGGGAAGGAGGGTCTAGTGAAGTGCGCAGATATCCTATCCTCTGTCGAGTAATATCTCAAGGCTTTGTGCATGTAGAATATTGACAGAAGACAATCAAGAGAAGAAGATTTGGTGGACATAGCCCCAGGGAGGGGGTGAACCACGTATATCCTGTGTTGTGATTGCTTTGTGCGTTTTCGTTGTTCTCTTGTTTATGTGATTAAATGCTTAGTGCTTGATGTATGTTACATGAATTTGATAGGATGGATTAGTGTTGAATAATGTGAATTATTTTTAGATCTAACCTATGTTGATGTGCTTAGTGCTTGGTTATATTAGATCTGTGTGAATACTGCATCATTATGTTATTAGGGTTTATCTATGTTATAAGCTAAAGGAGAATATTAATGAACTGTAACTGCTAAGTGCTCTGTTAAATTGTTACAATCACAGATCTGTGTCCTAGCTAAGGTTGCAGACATCAGAGTCCTACAACCACCCCTGCCTCTACCTCGGGTGAGACTTCATTTGGTTTGCAGGTGTTGCCGAAAGGGTCGGTAGTTAGGGTTTTGTTGGTGCATTGTTGTAATCGTTGAACCCTGGGTCTGCCCCTGTGCCAACAAGAGTGGAGAGAGATGGATACCCCAATGATGAATAAGACACATGTCAACACTTAATGGGGTAATCCATGGTATCTAGTGATGACATGTATCGCCATGTCAATCCTTGTGTTAGGTCAGGGATGGGTCTATCTGTCATGTGGGATATGTAGATGTTTGGGTCATGTTTAATGTCAAGTTAGATATTACAAGTTTCATTCCAAGTGGTTGGTCATGGGTAGAGCCATGTGTGTAGAGTGCCAACTTAGATGCCACATGTTAATAGTGTTAGCTGAGAAAGAGGGAAGGGGTTAACTGTCAATAAGCTTTGCAGCTCTAATAAGATCGGGGCCATTCATATTAGAATCCTCAGATTTTTTATATATATTGGGGAGACGCCATTGTTGGAGGATAGGATCAAAATTTTCGAGTGCCAGGAGTGATGGAGCCTCGATGAGGAAATGACATGGGGCATCTTCATCGTCAAAAGAGAAGGCCAAAAGGGAATTGCATCATGGGGAATTTCAACAATGATGAAGAATGTGGTGGGTACAAAAATTTGTGATATCAATGCAATGTTGGATGGTAGAGGAGAGAGGGATCCACGTGGAATTGAGGTAGAAAAGGTGAGTGAAGGCTTAGGAAACTTCAAGAAGTCATAACTTTTCATTCGAGACTCAGATTTAAGTATGGTTATAGGCGTTGGAAAAATCTCAATGAGTAGAATCCAACAATGAGGTTTATTTAGAGAAAATAATGGAAGAAAGCGGAGGGAAATCTAAATAAAGACATGGAATGATAAAAGGAGAATAATATCAAAGGATTCCCCCACATGCATCTCAAAGATACAAAAACCTTGAAGATAGGATATCTTGCTAACCTATTCCTGCATCCATAGAAAGAGACAAAATCATTTATGTAATTAAGAGGACATTCACCAACACATGAGAGACATAGAATTTCCTTTCCTTTAATAAAATTTATGAACAAGTACTAAAAGTGAATAAAATGAGGAGAGGTTTTTCAAAGGAAATCATTCATGATCTATATTAAATAACAATCATGACAACTTCATACACCTAATCTCCAGCACATAGAAAGGATTAGTGACCTGATGAATCAAGTTAAGAGTCGTCCAATATATGAGAGTATAAAGATGAATATGTTAAGCACCACATGCTAGAAAACCTTGAATAAGTCATCCATGAAAGTGATCAACAAAATACATCAAACTCATCCAAGACATGTACTAGATCATCAAACTTACAACCATATAAAATCATTAAACATTTGGGAAACTATATAAGGTAGGAAGACAATGTGTTGAACACTCATACAAATTTTAATGAGACATCATAGGTAAACTAAGTATCATGAAGACATTTGAAATCATAAGATCAAAAGAGATAATAAACCTCTATCAAAGAAATCATCATTCAAGATCAAACCTCAACTCCCTCAAAATAGGAAAAGAACGAGCACCAAGCTTAGGCAGTAAAGGATTACGTGAAAGGATTAAAATTTTAGTAGGGGACCCCTTTCCCTTCCCTTGCAAAAGAAAAATGTAAATGGGGGTTTTTTGTGGCCACAAGAATTGGTGACACACTCGGAGAACCAATTATTTATGTAAATAGAATTCTAGGGCCCATACTTCAGATCCGAGTTTTAAAGATAAGCTCAGCAAACTTCAAACAATTTTCCAATAATCATGGGTACCACAATTATGCCAAAATTTTAGAAGATATAACTCAATATCTCTAGCACTTGTAAACTAACACAACCTTTTCTAAGAGAAAAACAATGAGAGACATTATTTTGTTGGTTGCACACCTCAGGATAGCTTTCGTTCAACCATGGGTTTTCACATTTATTAATAAGAAAACATCTACATAAGTGTGTTCCTCATCTCTTTTTTCTCAACATTGCTTCATTTCCAATGAGCATCCATAACCATGATGAAGTTTCCTCAACAACATACAATCATAGCCCTGCTGCCAACAGATGTCCATAGCCTTGATGAGTTTACTTGCACTTCCTACACTATTTATTTCTTTCAACTTCCTTTTTTATTTTATAAAATGCTCACCCTTTCATATTTTAGATATAGATATGCATATGCACATAAGGTGTGAAGGAAGTGGGGTGATACGAGATTTGATATGATTTGTTGAGTATCTTTTATGCATTTTAGTTTAACCCATAGGTCTCCCCAAACACTATCATAGTCTTGGCCATTTTATTGATATGAAGTTAGTGAAGCTAAAATAAGAGAGTGGATATACACTTTTCTATGCTTATGGATTATCATGATGTGCACAACAGACACATGTGTTCCACCACAATTACCAGTCCATACCTACAACTGAGAACTTCATGAATGTTCACTTAGACAGAGCATCCCATGCATCCTATGACTTGTAAAAAAATTATTTAGCATGTAAAAAAATTTGGACCAACCCCTCACCAAAATTTTAAAGAGTAGTTCTCAAGACTAAGAGTCAAATCAGCTCAGGGAAATACTAGAATTCGAATCAAAAGATGGAAGCACTATGTACAATCAGAAGGTAGGACTGAAATAAAAAATAGATTCATGAAAAATAAAATCAAACTAAAAGGAATCTAAAGCTAAAATTTTAGTCATGAAAAAGGAAAGGTAATTGGCTGAAAAATAAGAAGAAAACCCAACAACTAGTAACAAATCGGGTACATCAACATCAAGAGTTTTTTTGGTGAAAACAAAAAAGAAAGCAAAGGGAAAATACTAGTCAAGAAATTGAAACCATTCAACATCTAAACCAACATAATAAATTACTAGAGTAGATATTTGAAATTAAGGACAAAGAAGATAACAAGAATTGATGATCACGTGTAAAAGATTTGCAATACATTTCTCCAATCCAATTGTCACATGCAATTACATTCATTCAGTGCAACAATAAATGTTTCTGGGAATCTGGCAAAATGAGTTAATGGAAAATTCATTCAAAATAGATTTTCAAGAACCAATGGCATGAAATATTTCATAAACCAAATTCTCTTAAGATTTCTTGACATAAGCACTTCTTCTGCAATTTTAAAAACATTGAATTTTCTAATAACATAAAATATATTTCTAACCAAAGTGCCATTTTCTCTTTGATATAAAAAATTAATCATTATCCACACTGACCCAAATAATTCAATCTAATAAATCAAAGAGGAAAATAACAATTATGGAGGTCATCAAAATAGTAATGAAAAAGACTCCAAATATCAACCAGATCATAAAACAAATATGTGAGTAAATAAATGAGAATATATTTCTTATCATCTATTGAGTTGATGACAATATTAGTTTATGAATCAAAAGATGTCGCAAAGGAATCTTAATCATCCAAGTTGGGTTGACACTTCTCTAATTTACCTTTTCTTTCAACAGAAAAATCTCAAGTTGATGATTGCATAAGCCATTTCCCAACATGTATACCAATACAGAATGGTGTGATAAGCTCTTAGATAGTTTGGGAATAATTCTTACTCTAAATGACTAACTTATTAAAATTAAAATTAAGTAAGATGAAAAACAAGACCAGAATTAAAACTAATTATAGGAAAAACATGGTAAGCTAATGTAAACGTATATGAATTTGGTTTTCATAAAACTTTGTGTAAAGGCAAGTGCATTCATTCTATTTGCATTCAACTAAATATAACAACCTCCTTCCTAAGAGATGATCAATATGTTCTTTCCCTTAATATTCCCTTCAACAAGAGACTTTAGTGTCATGATTGTTGTGATATTTGCATATATGAACACAATGTATTGTTCCTGGAATCAGAGTCAATTAAAGAAAAAAAAAGGACCATTAGACTCCAATCTCATTTATCTTCTAAATATTCCAATCCATCAACAAACCTTATTCATAAAAATCAAATCCAATGATTATTAGCATTTCACACCAAGGTATGTGTTTCCTCCTATTATTAATGATGATAAAGTGATATAGTAACATGATCAAAGTCCATTTATTTCAATCACCCAGGATTGACACATCTGGAGGATTGATTTAAAATTCCATTTATTTCAGTGATTATTATTATATATGTAATTTCACAATCAAATAATTTACTAAATAATTTATTTCATTAAGTAGGTAATTGAATTGTAGTGTGAGAAATAAATAAGTACAACTTTTCTAGAGGTATCAAATTCTCATATGGGTGCAAGTACAATTGGTAATGGGAATTTTAGTTCAGGAATCAAGACATACTTGGGAAATGGAGTAGTTAAGAGCCATACCTAGAAGTAACAGTTCTAGAAGGTCCAAAATTAGTAGAAGTACCACTAAATAAGTAGTAGCATCTATACTTATTGGGGAGGTTCGTTGATCTAGTATATTCTACAGTAGATCCAATAGCAGAGGCACCTAAGCAAACATCCTTCCTCATGCCATATATAGAGGAAACATCGTAAAGTCATCCAGTAGCTACTTATGGGAGTTAAGGGGGAATAGACAACTAGGGTAGAGCCCATGGTCCTAGTTCCATGTTCAGTTCCAAGTCCAATTCTTATGATCATGATTGATATCCTTATACTCATGGTTTAGATGCTTGTGATCGTGATAAAGACCATGTACCAGACCCATTATTATTTGAATTGTGATGGTTTTGTAGATAATAAGAGAAACATAAGTAGTTAAAGATGTAGTATTTTCAGTTCCTCATCAAGACCCAACATTAGTAGCGAAGGTTGTTTAATTTTTGATAAAAAAACAAAGAATTTATGAGAGAAGAATCAAGTTAGATCTAAAGTTGGTAATTTTGTTTCTAGATTCTTCCTCGACTCTCCTTCCTTCTCCCTTGAGAACACATATTTTCTTGGCCTGGTTCTCTCTCCCTTGGGAACACTCATGGGCTTGGCACTTGGAGGGGGTACTCATGGTTCTAAATCCTAATCAGGCATACGTAACTAATAACATACGTAACTAACCTTGTTCACGTAACTAACCTTATTACCCTTCTCTTTGATCCCTCCCGAACTGAACATGGTGGCCCTTTACTTTCTTATTGGGAACTCCCCCCGTAAAACTCCTAGAATACTTAATACTTCCCATATTCCTTCCCGCTCAAGACTTCCTGACTTGCGACTTCTCGAATTTTCATTGAAATTAGAATGGATTCTAAAAGAAAACCTTCTCCGGAAATATGTATTAATAATGTTAGAATATATGTATCTATCTCAAGTGGTATGATTACACATCTGATATATTAAAGTGAACTCAAAAGGCCTAGATGGTATGAATTTGAATTTATTATTTTTGGATATTATTGTACAGTTAATTAAATGGTTGGTATACTTCCTTCCAAATTCTAAGTCACTAAATTATGGGATGGTATGATTCCTTCCAAATCCTAACTCAATTGGCCAGCTGGTAGGACTTCTCAACTTGTTGTAAAAGGGTAATTGATCAAGATCGGTTAACTAGGATTAGTTATGAATAAGTTACTTAGGTAGGGAAGTTATGAATAACTAAGATGTAGGTAATATAAGTAGTATTCATTTGCATTGTTAAAAAAATAGGATCACAGAGAAATAAAATAAAAAAAAATGTGGAAATAAAATATAGAAGTTACGCAATACAATAGAGACATAGATATACATGGCTCACCCATTGTGGGCTACATACACCAGATAAATTTTCAGGTCCTTCCTTTTTATTATCCATCAAAATGAAGGGATAGAACCTACATCACACCCATTGTAGCTTCCTCTTCTTTCTCTCACAATATCCTCTCTCAGAATTCAATATTCGTGATAATACATAGTCTCAATACAATTCCCTCATAAGAGAGGGTTTCCTTCTAGGAAAAAAAACAAAATAAATTCTATCATCATATCTGCAACCTTATAATGAATGGTCCAAATTGACTATGAAATTACAATATTTTACAAGGCAAATTTTCCCAAAATTTTGCTTCAAGGGCACTGCCCCTGAATCCCCCGCCAAGGGGGGGCTACAAAAATTGATGTCGCCCCCTATGGCCCTCCTAGTGACAGTTGTGGGGTAGAAATCCTCACCACACCCCCTCGTTAGGGAATGGGGTCCAAGCATGATTGAAAAAAACCTCTTAATTAGGAACATAATTAGACTCCACAACGAACAATCTCCCACTTGAATATTGATCACAACAACTCCACTGTTGATGCACCTACTATAATATACTCCACCTTGGACCTAGAAAATTTCTCATCTTCACCTTCATGCTTGAAGGACAACTTAAACTGAGAAGGAACTTAGTTTATCCCTGGTTACTCCCTTTGTCAACATGTCTGCAGGATTATGGCTAGTATGTATCTTTCCCAACTTCAAATGTCCATATTCCAAGACAAATCGTATGAAATGGAACCTAAGATGTATATGCTTAGTATTTGAATGGAAGGTTAAGTTCTTTGCAATATGAATGGCACTCTCATTGTCAAAGTACAACCTTTTATTCTCTTGCTTATTTCCCAATTCCTCCATAAACCTCTATAATGAAATTATCTCTTTACTAGCCTCTGTAGTAGCAACATACTCTGCTTATGTTGCTGAAAGAGAAAAAAACTTTTGTAGTTTTGAAATCCAACTTACTGTTGTTCCACCTACAGTAAAAACATACCCTTTGGTTCTCCTCCTACTATCGGTATCGCATGCCATATATGAATCAACATGTCCCTGTAGAACAATGTTTGAACCTACAAAACATAATGCTTGAGTAGAAGTACCTCTCAAATACTTGAGAATCCACTTTACTTCCTCCCAATGTTCTTTAACTAGATTTTTCATATACCTTCTCACAACTCCCACTGCATGTGAAATATATGGTCTTGTGAAAACCATCACATACATCAAGTTGCCAACTATTGATGAATAAGGGACCTTGGACATGTATTCTATCTCCTCATGTGCCTTAGGAAACATTTATTTAGTTAATTTGAAATGGCTGGCCAAAGGTGTACTAACTGGTTTTTCATTCTACATTCTAAACCTCTCCAACACCTTCTCTGTCAACTCACCCTGAGACAATGTCAATTTGTGATTTTTCCTATCTCTTGTTATTCTCATACTAAGGATTTTCCTTGCAGCACCCAAATCCTTCATGAAAAATGAATTAGATAATTTCTTCTTGAACATATTTATATTCTACATATTAGACCATGCAACAAGAATTTTATATACATACAATAGCAAGATAATATAACTTCCATTTTCTAGCCTTTTAAAATAAACACAGTGATCAGAATGACATCTACTGTAACCTTTTTCTGTCATAAACTTTTCAAACTTCAAATACCACTACCTTGTATATTTCTTTAGGCCATACAATCTCTTCTTCAACTTGCATACCAAATTCTCCTTCCCTTTGACCTCACACCCCTATCGTTGTTGAATATCAATATTTTCCTCCAAATCCCCATGGAGAAAAGTGGTTTTTACATCTAACTGTTCAAGATGCAAATTTTCTACTACCACAAGACTTAAAATAATCCTTATTGAAGTCATTTTAACCACATGAGAAAATATTTCATCAAAATATATACCTTTCGTTTGTGAAACCCCCTTTACAACAAGTCTAGCCTTGTACCGCTTGTTTCCTTCATATTCTTCCTTCAACCTGTAAACCCATTTATTTTGCAATGCTATTTTTCTTGCAGGAAACTGAACAAGTCCCAATTCTGGTTATTTACCAAGGAGTCCATTTCCTCTTTCATGCCTTTCTCTGACCTCTTTTTAGTTTCTACCTTTATTTCCTCTTCATAAATGTCTATTTCACCAAAATCAGTCAACAATAAATAATACAATGAAGGAGAGTATCATTCAAGGGGTCTACTTAACCTAGTAGACATTCTAACAACACTTGCAGGAGTTTGAGGTACCTTTTTCTCTTGTTTTTGTACATTTTGATCTTTTGGTACATTTAGAATTTCTTTTTCAGTGATCTCATGAAGCACCATGTATTCTGGTTTTTCTTTTTCTTGTTTCTTTCCCTACAACTGATCTTTGTACATGACCTTCTCATTGAGTATGAAATCTCTACTCCTAATGATTTTTTGATTTTTATAATCCCATAAGCGATAAACAAAATCATTAACATTGTATCCAATAAAGGTACTCTTCTTGGATTTTGCCTCAAGCTTTGTTCTATTTTCTTTATCAATATGGAAAAATTCTTCACAACCAAAAGTATTCAAAAAAGAATAGTTTACCTTTTTACCTGTCCATGCCTCCTCTGGAATTCCACCACCCAAATATCTTGAAGTTCCTCTATTTATTAAGTAAACAACTGTATCTAAAACATCTGTCCAAAACTATAAGGGAAACCCAAAATGCAATCTGATACTCCTTGCACGCTCCATGATTTTCCTATTCATCCTTTCAGACACACCATTTTCTTGTGGTGTTCCTAAAATTGTTTTATCTCTACGAATCCCATGGTATGAACTGTAATAATAAAAATCCTTGCTGCAATATTCACCTCCATTTTCTAATCTGAGACACTTCAAGATTTTTCATGTATCATTCTCAACCAAAGATTTCCATTTCTTAAAAGTATCAAAAACATTAGATTTTTGTCGAATGAAATAAACTCAAGTTTTTCTAGTTGCATCATCAATAACAGAAACATAATAACGAGAGACACCAATAGATGATACTTGAGTTGGTCCCCATACATCTGTATGCACAATATCTAACCTTTCACTCTTCTTTTTTTTTCCGACTCTAAGAAATATGACTCTCTTATGTTTTCCATAAACATAATGCTCACAAAAATCCAAATCAATTTATTTAAGATCTGGAAACAAATTTATTTTATGAAGTACCTGCATCCCCTTCTCACTCATATGTCCAAGCCTATGATATCATAGTGTTGTACCCACTCCTTTAGAATCTAAAGATATAGAAGAATCAATATTACCAGTACATAAATACAGTGTACCTACCTTCTCTCCTTTTTTTATAACCAGTGATCCTTTGGTGACCTTCCACACCTTATCTTTAAATATCGATATACAGCCTTCAGTTTCCAACTGCCCAATTGATTGAATTGAAATTAGACTTTTTCTTAGATATGGAACATGTCTTACCTCTTTCAACAACCATTGGTTTCCATTCTTTTGCTTTATTTGTACCTTTCCCATTCCAACAATTTTGCATGATGCATCATCGCCCAAATGAACCTGTCCAAAATCACCTTGAACATAATCTAGAAAATTTTTCCTATGGGGTGTGGGATGAAATGAAGCCCCTTAATCTACTACCTAAGACTCAAAAATATTATCTACAAAAAGAACCAAAGAATCTTGTAACATATCACCTGTTACATTTGCTTCTTGATTTTTCTCTTATTGTCCATCTCTTTGTTTCTTTGGAGCTCTCCAGTCTTTCTTCATATGTCCTTTCTTCCCAAAACTCCAACACTCTATATTTCCCAGTATGGATTTTGATCTTCCCTTCCTATAATTCCCACAATTCCTTGAGCCCTTTCCTCTATCCTTTTGTCTTCCCCTATTCTCCATAGTCAATGCATTACCTGATGTCTGACATGTGATTTTCCATCACATTTCCCCACTAAGGATAACACCAACAACATCATCAAATTTTAAAGTGTTTGAACCAGAGACAAAGTTACCTACAACCATGACCAAGCTATTCCATATTTCTAGCAATGAGAAAAATATTAGAAAATCCCTGACCTCATCATCAAAGTCCACTTTTATAGAACTTAGCTGATTAGTAATTGTATTAAATTCATTTAAATGATTTTCAAAACACACACCTTATGACATATTCATATTAAATAATCGTTCAACTCCTTAGAAATACCTTGTTGGACATCAAGGGTTTTTCATACAATTTAGCCAATGTGTCCATCAACTCCTTCGTTGTGTTTTCTTTCGAAATATTGAAATCCACTGATGCTTCTAGGCTCAGCCATATCGTTCCTAGTGCCTTTCTGTCAAGAACCTCCCCTTCTTCATCCTTCATGGATGTCAACTTCATTTCTATTCCTTCCAATGGTAGGAATAGATCCTTCTGATATAAATAATATTCCATATGCATCTTCCATAACTAGTAGTTTTGGTCATTAAATTTCTTGACCCTAAACTTTCCATCTTCTGCCATTGCTCCCACTCGAACCAGGAACCCTCTTTTCCTACAATTTACCTTTCACTCTGATACTAGTTGTTAGAAAAAAAATATCATGGAGCAATAAAGTAAAACAAATGTGGAAATAAAACACAGAAGATACACAATACAATAGATACACAGATATACATGGTTCGCCTAGTGTATATCTGTGTATCTATTAATAATCATAAGTATAGTGTATCTATTGTATCTATTAATATACAATAGATACGATACTAAGTATGTTTACTTGTTCTCATTAATAATCAATGCTTGTCCTATTTCTTTCTTTCAAATATGAGTTTGTCTGCAGTAGATGGATCTATGATTGAGCCAATCTCAGTAGAGTAGGAAATCCATTGTATATTTTTTTTCCTTATAGGATCTATCAAAGAGCTCAAGATCGAAGCTCAGCCTAGACTTTGCAAGGAAAAACGTCATTTATAAGGTACATATATTTCTCCTTCTTTTTCATTTATTATATTGATTAGATCTAAAAGAAAGTTAGTGTCCATGTTAAGAACTTTCTGTCTTGGCCTTAGGAGTTTAGAGACCAGAAGGGAATCCACTTTTCCATGGGGGGATTCACCTACAACACTTATAATGAATGGTCCATATTGAATACATAATTACAATATTTTACAAGGCAATTTTTCCAAAATTTTCACTTCAGGGGCACTTCCCCCGAATTCCCTGCCAAGGGGAGGATACAAAAATTTTCACCACCCCCGTTGGACCTCCCTAGCAATATTTTTTGGGGGGCAATCCCCCCAACACCCCCCATTAGGGAATCAGGTCCAAGCACACTGAGACAAACCTATGAATCATCAAGATAATCTGTCTCAAGTGGTATAATTAGACATCTTATATATATAAAGTGAATTTGAAAGGCCTAGATGGTATGAATTTGAATTTATGATTTTTGGAGATTATTGTACACTAAATTAAATGGTTTGTATACTTCCTTCAAAATCCTAACTCACTAAATGATGGGATGGTAGGATTCCTTCCAAATCCTAACTCAATTTTCTGGATGGTACGACTTCTCAAGTTGTTGTAATAGGGTAAGTGATCCATATCAGCTAACTAGGGAAGTTATCAATAAGTTACTTAGGTAGGGAAGTTATGAATAACTAATATGTAGGTAATGTAAGTAGGTATTCCTATGCATGAACAATGTCCTTCCTTATTCATATTGCATCCTTATTCATATGCTCATATATGCTCATATTATGAGGTGCCTACCTATGTGCGAGGAATATTCTTCTTCCTATCCTCCTCTTATAGTCCTTTCTAGTATCCTTCTGATCCAAGTGGATATCAGTGGCCACCCACCTTCTCCAACTGGCCCAAAACTTGTTTTTGGAAATTTTGGTAATTTATTATTTTTAGCAGTTTTTAAATTCTGACTCTTTAGCTTCTACTCCTTACTAGACTAGTTTACCTATGATGGAGGAATGAAGAAGTATTGAATGATGAGCTTGAACTAATCCCAAGAAAACAAAGTTCCTTTATGAGTGGTCCACCACATGCGAGCATGGGGATGACCTCAAATCTATGTCAAGTGTTGAAAATATTTTTTCTATTTCAACCTTTTACTCCATATGAACGAGAAAATTGTGTATATCCGAGGTGCCATCATATATTAGATAATTAACTATCTCAGATCTAATCCATCTCACTGAACTAAAATTTGTGCAACATTGGGATAAATTTTCATACCTTTCGTGTTTCCAATTGTTAAAAGCTTCTTCAAAATCTTCATTCACAGACTGAATGTTTTTCCAACATACAGATCCATCTACAGTGGAACTAATGTGATCTTCTAGTTTACCTACTATCATAATGTACAGTTGATCCAAAACATTATTCTTCATATTCTCCTGTGTTGGGTCATTATACCTTGGGCCTTGATATGGTTCTAGAAGTTAAGTCACTTTCATGCCATCAAATTCAAAGGTCATATTTTCTTTCTAAATATCTATTATATCATAGTTCTCGTAAGCCCATTCAATACCTAATAGAGTTGGGTATATATATTTTCCCCCATTTTTTCATTGACCTCAAAGTCTGCCACTATTTTGATTCTAGCCAAATCCACCTCAACATTTTGTAGCCTTCCTATTGGGTAAATAGAGTATTGATTCACCATCTAAAAATTTATTCAAGAATATACTATCTTGGGTTTTCCCATCTTCTCCCAATTATTCTTTGGAAAGATATTGACATTAGAGCCAAAGTCCAACATAACATCCTTGATCTTGTAATATTTAATGTGAGAATTCAATCTAAATTCTCTTCCAGTTATCATGTTTCTTTTGTGTATCCTACTTTCATTCCTTTCTGGAAGGTTAGAAGTGATAGATTTTTCTTGATTTCCTTCATCTTTCAAGGCCACTTTGATTGTATTATGCAACTTCCAAGTGAGCTTCTCATCATCCAATTTGTCATAAAATAGTTGTAACCAAATATCAACAACATTTTGTGATTTTTCTGAGGGCTCTAGATGAGAAAGTGGTTCTCCAATGACTCTTGGCTGGAAGGGGTTTAACTTGAAACTTGGTTTCGCAACCTTAGGCATTACAAAAATAGAAATTTGTCTGAAAATTTCCACTGCATTCTTAAATAATTCCTTCTTCCTTACAAGATCATGCTTGGTATTGTTAGGTACAACCTTATGGATCTTGGTCTGATGAGGAATTTCAATATCGGAACTAGCCTTGGTTCCTCATCTAGTGATGATGTTAATAATGGACTTCCTTTCCTTGGTTGTGGATCTGGGCTCAAAATCTATCATATTAGCTCCTCTTTTCCTAGAAAAATATTTCCATTTTGAAATCATATCTGGACAAGTCCTCGATGGCATGCGTATTATTTCTACAGTGTGCACACCATGGTCTTCTCAGAAGTGGACAATATCTTGTGATATTGCCCTTCTCATCATAGTTGTAGCAATGAACTGGTACTCTCCTTCCAGTCTATCCACCTCTAAAAATTCCTCCACCTCTGTGACCTCCTCCAAACCCTTGAGGATTCTCATTAAATTTGAATGTGGATCGATCGAATTTGTATGAAAGAGCATCCAAATATCTACATTGGTTGGTAGTATGACTAGGAGAGCCACATAATTCACAATACACAATATTTAGAGAAGAATTATATTTCTATGGAATGG
This sequence comes from Picea mariana, assembly GCA_032191745.1. NCBI lineage: Eukaryota > Viridiplantae > Streptophyta > Pinopsida > Pinales > Pinaceae > Picea > Picea mariana. Next base: position 28,227 of record JASDQU010947395.1, read on the forward strand.
GGTAGTGTCTTGCAGAGTGCCCATGACTTCTTTAGATATCACAATACTCATTTTTTTGGCCTCCTTGGTTATTTGAGAAAGAACGATATTGAACATGGCCATCAAATGGAACTACGACGGTGACTTGCATAACTCGTCCCAGTGGTCCTATTGGTAGAGGTACCATCGAGTTAGTATAGGGTCATGCACCTCTCAATACTGGAAATTTAGTTGTTGTATGATCTTATGTATAACATACAGTGCACCAAACATATGGTCAACCTACTCTGGGAAGGGCCAAATCCTAGATCTTCTCAATTAATGTAGAGATATGGCCCTACAGTTGTGAAATATTTTTATCTTCAAGTGGTATCATCACCTGCAAGCTTCCAGGATAACCTGCCATAGCCTCAATCTTCATGCATTCCTCCAACACTTCTACCAACATAGCTATCCTTTGTTGAGTCAATGGGATTTATGTCAAATGTAACAACCCCTGAATAAAACACTCTCTCTAATGATCCTCATAGATAGGGTTTTCCATATTCTCGATAGCTTATTTAAATATATGATTGTATTCCCAAGCAGCCTCACCATCTCTTTGATTTATCTCCCATAACTAGGAAAGATCCTATTTCTCTGACTGGGGTAGCTTAAATTTTGTTATAAACATTTTTTTTTTCTATGTCTAGAGGAATCAACAACTAGTTGGGCACGTGCTCGAGTTACACGTGGCCGTGTTATCCAACCACTACCACTATAACCTCCAGGTGTGCCCACGATGCCCCTTGCGCGGCACACAAGGTAAGTCGATGGGAATTGAACTCGAAACCTCATGGAACTTCATTTTCACGGCACTTGCCAATTGAGCTGCCCCCCCTGGGGGCAATTTTGTTATAAACCTTTACTTCACCTGAACTAAAGAGAAATTATTCCCTTTATTATTTCCTAACTCGATATATTTCATGTACCATTTTATATACCAACCCCTCAAAGTAGTCTGGAACTCAACCATTTTATTTTCGTATAGAGTTCTGCAAGACCTCCATATGGCTTCATAAAGGAACCAATGTTTCTCGACATCCTTATCCCCTTTACCTAAAAAAATTTTAGCATTGAGTGAGAGATCCTATACGTTGATGTGCCATTGATGAATTTGAATATTCTATTAAAATGAACCCAAAGGGTCTTGGTTGTGATATACCCAAAATACTCACCACACTTTCACTACTATTACTACTCAAACTTGTTGGAATAGAAGGGTTAAAAATGGCAGAAACTACATAAGGATTTAGTGTAGAGATTACCAAATTTTGAGACAGTTCCATGGGAATAGGTGACTCAGGGCTAGGTCATTTACCTATAGAGAAGATTTATTTGACCTGGGGGGTCCCATTTTCTTGCAAGGTTCTGTCTACTTTGTGTTGTAGTCTAGTATCTTGTGGTGTTACAGGGTTTGATTCTCCCGTAGCTCCCTCGGAGGTATCGAATGAGTATTATTCTTCAGTGGTGGAGTCTATCCTCACTCCTTCATCCATATCTCCTAAGGTTCCCTTCTCATGTCTGCCTCCTTCCTAAAATTCACCTCTATCACTAAATCTCTCCTTCAACTCTTGCAAATTCTATAACGCTTTTCTTCGACTACCGTCACAACCAATCTCCTTTTGTGACTGATTAGGTATCTTAATTACCTTTCTCATATGGATTCTCCACCTCTTTTTAGTAGCCACAACCCTCTTCGTAGATCATTCATTTCTCTAACTCTTTTCTCGTCGATCCCCCATCTCTAGAAATATATTTTGTTTGCTAACTCATAAACCCTTCTACAAATAACCTTCCCCAAAGTGTAATGGTTTACACTTCCATATCAACTAAAGGAACATGTAGCATCCCTTCTTCCACTAGAAAAATATTGATCCAAAGAGGGATTTCCTGTAATAGTATTCCTCTGGCTCCTTCTTTGAATATGACTTATTCTTTTGAAAAAGGTTGGTAGTTGTCTGTAGAAAATTTGATAATGTAATCCCGTAGAACAATATGCACCCAAAAATCCATAGCACTAGAGATATGATGATCCAATTTATGAAGAAATGCTAAACCCTCAATGGTTCAGTTATATCTTCTTTTCACTCAATCATTATATTCTAGTTCTTCTTATAGCTTCACTAACAATTGAACTACCTCTTCGGGGAATATATTCCAAAATATCTTTTATTGGTCACTTTCACATTCATAATAGAATAAAAAACTTTTCAAAACCCTACAAATTTTATGCTACAACTTGTCTTCCTTCTGTATGAATGCATCACACCTTCTTTCCCACCATTTCTCAAAATCATATTTAAAAATATAATGAGGCATCTTATAAAATGTCACTTTAAATATTAGATCTCACCAACAAAACCATTTTTTTGCATAAGGTTGAGACCAGGGTTCTATAAGGTTTCCAACAAAAGGCATGGTTGTAGTCTAGCGACATTTGCATATTCATCCTTTCACAGGGGAAAGAAGTCTCACTTGAGGCGTATCCAAGATTTGGATGATGAAGTGAGTCATAGAGAACACAACATCATATTTACCTTAACATTAATTAGAGACATGCAATATATCTCAAAGAGATGCATAAACGGTGATTAAATACTCAACCAAACAAGAAAGAATTAATTTTGCGACAAGAACAAAGATTCATACACAACATAGTAGATTTTTACAACAATAAATTTTAGGTCACAAACACATATTTATATTATCAACTCCAACATTCCAAAATATTCATACATCATATGTCTCCAATAAAATCTCTTGTGCAACAGGATATGACTCCACATAACCGAATACAGACTCAAGATCGTCTTACAATGGAAACAAGACTATCAACGGAGACCATTACAGTAGCAATACAAGGTTGAGATAGCTAGAGTGTAACCCCAAAATCTGAGCTACAAAGATAATCTCTCCTACTCAACAATAATAACAACAATGACAACTATGACCAACCAACAAAAAACAACCCCTTTCATGTTACATAGCTCCCATATTTATATTTTTACCTTGGCCACTTCTTAGATTCTTTATCTCGCTTTATGTATTGTACCTTCCACTATTTTTCTAGATTTTCCTTGCTAGCGATCACTTCCCTTGGCCTTTTTCGTTGCTCATCTAGTTGGCACTCAATATTTTTAGTGGTTTCTTCTACTTTTCCAACTAACACATGGAGATTTTTCCAAAACATCATCATTTCCAAAACAAAGGGCCCAACAATGGGCTAGGATGATCGTGAACCTCCAATCCAAGCTTACTGACTACATTCACTTCTATGAGATTAGCCTATGAACTAGAGTGAAACATGGCATCTATCTTTCTATTATTGATGTGAATCTTGATTTGGAAGAGTTTGGTCATCTCCTTCTCTTCCTGGTAATGAAGGCTACTCGTATCGACCTACTTATGCACTAATTTGTAGGAAATATTCTCATCCACATCAGAGTTGCTTTCAACCTAATTGCTTGAATATGTGTCTAGAATATTATTTTTCTTTTCATCTTTCTTGTAGTTCTTCAGGTTCAACTATGGATGTGGTTTCTATCACTTTTCTCAGTGTTCCCAACAATATTTCAATTGTTACAATGGTTTCCAGGATCCTTGCATTGATGTGCAATGGCTGGCATATTATTGTCCTTTCCCCATTTCCATTTCTTCTTCCCCTCCTTGGAATCCTCTCAGTGCTCTTTCTACTTTGAACAACTTGGCTGCACTTTCTTGTGGCCCATATTTTCCAAATATTGTTCATCTACACATGCCTCATCGACTATCCTTGGATTGAAAAGAACCACCTACTTTCTTAGATGTCTATGTATACCCTGCCAAATACTTGAGGAGTACATATCAGTTCATGGAAAAGACACCCAACATGATGGACATGTTTTTGAACTCAGTGGTGTACTCCTGTACACTCTAACCTTTCTTCTACCTTAAGTAGTGCCACTAGATCCATTGCTCCTCTACATATATTATAAGGTATAATTGGGACTTGATGAGGTATTTTATGTCCTGCAACCTAGTTACTGGTGGATCACCCTCCAACCTAAGTGTTTCTGTATGGATTCTCCACTAGGTTAAATCATGGCCCTCTAACTTCAGTTTGTAAAATGATATTTTTTGTTCTTCATATATATGGTGAATGCTGAAATAAGTTATATTTTTTGCAACCAATGATTCAATATTAATGCATAGATCTAACCTTGGTATGTCTTTACGTCTGATTTTTCTTTCATATTGAATAAATATTGTGAAGGGTTTATGGTACTATAACTTGACTACTCTTTCTCAGGTTCTTCCCGCGAATCCTTTTTTGGGTCTTCGTTATCCCATAGTTTCCCATCTGATCCAATACTTGATTTTGATCCTCCAAATTATCCAAATACTCTTAGCTTGCTTGCTAGAGATGAAATGAAGAGGTATAAATTGGAGATATTTCAGTGAATTTATGTTCTATCCATGAAAATATATCCTCTATTGGATATCAAGGTTTGTTATGAAGAAACTCATTAGCCATGGCTAGGGTTATGTAGAAATTTCGATACAAATTAATGTATATTCCTGCGATTCTTTTGATCTAACATGTTCCGCTATTGTTAAATAGAGAATCGATTCTACTATTACTTTTTCGAAATCAATTTAAACCATGATCACAACCATAAGCACAAAGTGAAATATCAATAACACATAACACAATAAGTTTTACCGGGAAAGCGTAAAGCTAAAAACCCCAACTATCATATATTATGTATATCATGAATCATGAAACAATCTCATACAAAACTCTAATCCAAGAGCTCTCAGTACAATAAAATCGTCTCACACTACCATACACAAATTAGCAAATACACGTGCCAATTCATGTGTCTAGACAGCCTGCCTCCTCTG